>ML414126.1:0-36427 GCA_005239525.1 Nicotiana knightiana | reverse complement strand
ACATTAAATCGTTAGTCAATTATTAGTTTATTATTTTGTTAGTAGAATTAGTTAAACAACACAAATTGATATTCAAAAGTATTGAGAAAATTTATTAAACATTAGTTTAGTATTTTATAGACTCAATTGATACGTACAATTCTCTGTGGGATCGACTTTGGTTGTAATACCCCAGATTTATATTTGCAACGCCCGTTTAGTCTTTCTATAAGACATAGTTGAGCGTGATCACCACGCATGCCGGAATTTTATTTATATGGTCTCTAATATTACTTTTGGTTTCATTTCCCGCTCATTAGCCACGATAGGTGCACTTTCTTTTGCAGTGCATACAATTTTGTAGTAAGACTTTTTTTTACATGACCATTTTTCCTTCAAGTTACTATGTTTAGGTTGAGGCCTTCTTCCTTTTTCCTCGGATAGTCTTTCATCGTAGTACTTATGAGAGGATCCTCTAACACTTATAAAGCTGCGAGCTTATCACATCGTATACTTGACGGAATAATTTTATGTCCTTCCTCGCCTATAATTATCCGTAGTTACTTACCTCCATGTTCTTGTGCTTGTAGGTTGCTTCTGAACTGATATTTTGATTGTCTTCCTAGTGGCACTCTCTTTTACTTTCGTAGCACTCATACTTTCACGACCCCAAATCTAAACTAGTCATGATGGCGCCTATCGTGGAACTAGGCCAGCCAAATCCACACTTAAATCGTAAATAATCGTTCATTTATATTATTACTAAATTGATAACCCATGCAGGTTTCGTTTAATAATTTTAAAACAGATAATGCTACACTGAATATTAAATTCAACCCCGAGATCCCGGAGTCACTGGTCATGAGCTTCAACAGAAAATATACAACTATGGAAAATAAACTCTATAATAGTAAGCAGGAGAGAGCAGGGTTGCGGACGCGTGCAGCTACCTCGCAAAATCTCCGAGAAGTCTCTGGAACAGATACACAGCTCACTCTGCCCTAACACCTGGATCTGCACCCAACGTACATGGAGTAATGTGAGTACGCCAACTCAGTAGTAATGAAAATAAATCAAGTCTGAGCAGTAAGAAACACATAAAATCAAATCATCATTTCACAACAAGCACACCCTTTCTTTCCAACAGTGTATACGTTAAATCATCACGCTTAAAAGCCGATTTTAGTAAAAATCATTAGTAAATATAATTGCCAATAGTTTCAACATAACTTTCAAGAAGTTTAGTGTAAAAATGATAAAAATCATAAAAAGCCTCTCGGGAATAACCTATTTCATAAGTTCAGAGCGAAAGTGGAAAAATCAGAACTAGCCCCTCGGGAAAAACAATGTATCAGAAACTGCCCGTAGGGCGTAAAATCACTCAGAATCGGCCCCTCGGGAAACCTCACAGTCACTTATACCTCTGAATCACTCGTCACTCGACACTCGACACTTGGCACTCGTACTCAGTAGGTACATGCGCTCACTGGGGGTGTGTACAGACTCCGGAGGGGCCCCTTCAGCCCAAGCGCTAATATCAAGCCACCTCGTGGCATATCATATCATCACAATCAAGCCCTCGGCCTCACTCAGCCAACAACTCTCAAATCCACTCGGGCTATCAGTAAAACGGGGTACTCGACCCAAAAACGTCATTTTATATCTCAAAATAGTGTAAATAAGGATGAGTTTTCAAATCAGCTAAACATAATATGACTGAGTGTAAATCATAAGTCAACACAGTGAGGAATAGCAGTAAAATCCCCCAAGGGGTCTAAACAGGTTGGCACAAGGCCCCAAATATGACAATATCTGAAAACACAATTTAACATATGATTTAAAAGTAAATACGCAACTCATTAGTTGCCACGGGAAGGACCAAGTCCAAATCCCCAATCAGTGCACGCCACACACTCGTCATCTAGCATGTGCGACACTCTAAAAATAGTGAGAAAATACGAAGTTCGGGGTTTCATACCCTCAGGACAAGATTTACAGTCATTACTTACCTCAAACTGGCCCATATACTAATCCGCGATGCTCTTGCCCCTCGAATCGGCTCTCGATTTCTCCGAATCTAGTCAAAATCATACATCATCAATATACACCAAATGAACAAGGCCCGATAAAAAACTATCAATTTTAGGCACAATTCCCGAAATTGGTCAAGCCCGAGCCCCGGGCCCATGTCTCAAAATACGATAAAAATCACAAAACCGGAATCCTCATCCCCTCACGAGTTTACCCATATCAAATTTACCAAAACCCGACCTCAATTGCCCATTCAAATCATCAAAAGAAATTCCCAAAATTTTCCTTCCAAACGCAAGACCCCCTCCGCGAATGCATAGGGTAAAACCTTCTGCAGAAAAAAACACACCAGAACAGTTATGCTCCAAAGCCAAAATCACCCCGTTAACCACCCGAAACATACCCAAGGCCCTCGGGATCCCAACCAAACATACTAACACATCCCATAACGTAATTCAAACTTAGTCGATCCTTCGAAACACCAAAAACAACGCAAAAACACCAAAATCGCATCAAATTCAAGCCCATCCAAAACACGTCCGATTGACCTGAAATTTTGCACACACATCCAAATCGACACTACAAACCTATTCCAACACCCGGAATTCCATTCCAACCCCGATAGCTAATTATCCACTGCTGACCGAAAATTGCCAAAAATCCCATTTCGCCAATTCAAGCCTAGTTTGACCACAGACCTCTGAATAATATTCCGAACACGCTCCTATGTCCAAAATCACCTAACGAAGCTATCTGAATCATAAAAACCAAATTCCGGGATCATTTACCCGTAAGTCAACTTTCGGTTGACTTTTCCAACTAAATAACCAACTTAAGAGACTAAGTGTCTCATTTCTCTCCATAATCACGCCGAACCCGAACCAATAAAACTAACACAACATGAAAGATTTGAACCACATATAATGAACCAGAAATGGGGAGCACGGGTATAAAACTATCGGAACGAGCGATCGGGTCGTTACATTCTCCCCCACTTAAATATATGTTCGTCCTCGACCGTGCCCATAGTTGTTCCCAAAAACCATCAAAATTGCTGAATAACCTTAACACGCATATACCCGAGGGTGATCCCACGTCACCCTATCCCATATAGGTCTGATAGCACAACACCATTGAAATTTCGAAATCCAACCTGACCCATAAACCTTAGAATCAAATTTTCACTTCTGAAATAATTTACAAGATCAAAAATCCACAACTATAAACTGAATAAGTCTGAACACGCTGTATCAAGCCATATCCGTAACCGAAGATGCAATCACATAATATACCGCATGTATCAAACACTCATGGCGATAACTCATAATCACAATAGTTGCTTAAAATAATCCAATACCGGTACATATCCTCTTATCAATAAATGCCTTGCTCTAACACTTTCTATACTGCCGATGATGAACGAAACATGTAGAAACGAGCAGTCGTTCGTCCGATCAGTCAGACATGCAGCTCCCCCTTCCCAAACAGGAATTATAGCATATTTCTGACCTACTCCCGATATTTATCCTTCCAACTATGTTGTAGACAATTCTGACAGTGTTCATTCTAGGTCCAATGACCTCTTCTCATCCAACACGACCACTCTGATGACATGACGCATCGATACAATTCGAAGCCATAACCTATGCAACTCGTGCACTCAATAGCAACATCCCGATATAATCAAATTATATAAGGATTCACACGAGAGGACCATACCGCCATTAACAATTACCGTCACAACACCATGCTAAGAGCCTGACACTCATCGAAAAGTCAAAACACACGAATCTGACACCAAGGATCATACCCCCACATAACTCCGCTACAATGCGTGATCTAATCCACACGCTTGTCCACATGAAATACTTCGAGTTACCTTGCTCAAAATCAATAATCGTGCACAATTCGACATCAAGTACTCAAAGTATGTTTCCATAACCACGGGGAAACCAGACGATAAAATGCCACACGAATCAGAAAGTGCATAACCAATACGTCTCAATCCTGCAATACCCAATTACTTACCTTACTCAAATCCCGCTATAAGCCCAATTAGAACCGCACCATACGTTCCTATAGCCAACGATCAAAACTCCTCGCAACACCGAAGGGTAACTCATACATCACTCCAGAACATGAATAAACTCAATGACGACTGAATAGTACATCCCTCAATAATATAAATTCGGAGTCAGCAATTCTGACCCAGTGCAGAACACACACTCGTACTGGCCTACCAATAACCCTAAATATACTCTGGTCACCCACACAGATAGATAACTTACCAAAAAGTTCAAAATGGCTGAATCACGGTACATACTAACATCTGACTAGCTATGTTCGCATCTTCACAGTTCACTACCACAAGATAACCTGTTTATGAGAACTCTCAGTCTCGAAGTCATGAAGCGCACCAATTACTATATCTGATCTCAACTCCACCGCTCGAATACATAACACATCCCTCATACTCAACCATTCCACGAGGGATACCCCTAAAATCCTTCTGTGTCACCAAGAAACCTTGAATATCAGCAGTCGATCAAACAAGAGAGCGTCGCTAAACCAATGAAGCACCCTTAACTCCACACATGCCCTTTCTAAAATGTATACCCTCATCATGCCACCCAATAGTGCCAGCATCTACCTAGTCATCTGAAACTGCCAATGTTGCCTAAGAATTTTTTACCTTCTTTCCAGAACTAAACCGTGACCTCACACATGCAAATCTCACTCTACACGACATACCGCATACACCATGCCATCCTATAATAATCATGAGAACTTCATAATCCCTTCCGAGCCACAAGCAACTATGCACCCAACTAGTCAACAATTTCCCATTTGATCCCATTTAAAAGCAAAATCACTATACATCACCTGCACCTCACGCCAGTAGAAAATATGCGTCTCTAACCGTGGTAGAAACCATCAGGAACTATCTGAATCCCATTGTACAACACCAAACCGTCAGGACTGAATCCTTCTAACTTAACCAAGCTATGCAGGTCACCAAAACCCAAGAGCATTGCTAAGAAACACCTGTAAATCTCATTACCTCATGAACACCCAAAGAAGTAATCGTATCCCTTACCATGTCGATCCGACCTACTATCGAGTTGTCCTATTTATCCAAGTTCCTTCTGACTTACCTGCGAATCTAAAGCCATTACCTTCACCTTCCTGATACTCATATGTGGAATCCATGATAATGTAGAAATTCCACAACTCTTGACACCCTCCAACGTAAATCTCAGTTCTACCCCAAGACACACCTTAAAGATTTCCAATTGCTATATTTAACCTTGATTCCGTCAGAACCATTCTCGAGAGTCATATACTCTACTCAACCCTCAATTAGACTGATCAAACGGACCAAACAACATGTGCTCCATTAGCACTCCAACACCCCAGGAAGTAATTCACACATACTCGAAGTAACAAGCAAATTCCTACATTGCACATACTATACCATTTTACAATTACAACTCAATCATTCAATAAATAAAAAAATCCAATTACCTATGAGTACATTACAACCTATAGCCAAAATTTCCATTACTCGAGTCATCCCCGATCTCAACCCCTGTAAGACACCATATGCTAACACCGCCACCATACCACAGGAGATTCAACTAAATCCTTCATAAGCTCATATATAACTCAAACCATTTAACATCCCAAATCATCTACAACCTCATATTCACCATTGCAATAGCCGTGCCAAATCCCACAAGTGATCTAAACTCAAATTGCAACATATATCAATTACTGGTAAAAGAGAACTTGCTACAAAACAACATAAGGATGACACAACCTCGGGACACCCCACGTGAAATAGCCCTGCCTGCTTAGCCTCAAACTGAACTCTTTCTATACCCTTCAGAAACTCATAGCAATCACGCAATCACTTTATCATTCTGCATCTAAACACAACCAACACCTACCCTCAAGGCATCACAATACGCGGTATAAGAACCTGAAGCTGATGCAGAACTAACACTGGAGTTGTGGTCAAGTAAATCTTGAGCTTCTGGAAGCTCTCTCCACACTCGTCTGACCACCTGAATATCCTCACTGGACACCACGTGCCCCAAGAATGCTACTGAACTAAGCCGAAAATTAACATTTGGAGAACTTTGCATAGAGCTTCTCCTCCCTGAATCCTTCTAATGCCTTTCTCAAATACTGAGTATGCTACCCCTAGCTACGCGTATACGCCAAGATGCCAGCAATGAATACAATAACAAAGAGTGTTAATACGGCTGGAATACCGTTGATCAAATACATGAACGCTACAAGGGAATTGGCCAGCCCAAAAGACATCACCAGGAACTCATAACACAACAGAACGATCCGCTTCACTCCACAAATAAACAAAATTTAGAGGTCTCCCAATACACTCACAACTCGAAGCCATATACCAACTCGAGAAAGAAATCAAACACGCAATAGTTCTTTCCACATTTCCAGCCAATCCTTTTGTCACAATCAAACAATTTGAACACAACTCACCATCGAATCACACTCGCGACATAGTCATCCAGTCAATAAGTCCCATCAATAAGGACACCAACGGACATATAAGTCCCAAAATGCACAGCCCACACAATCAAAATCTTAGCACTCAAGCCACAGAATGAATCCAGCCTCAAGTCCTCCAAACTGTCCCATTACCAACATGCCAAAATCACATCTCATCCATGGAAGTCACAAGTCGTCGATGCACAGCTGACACCAAGCGCTTTCATGTGCGTTCGAATACATGGAAGGAATTCAAGAGTTACGCTCTTGGATGAATAAAATGGATTGGCACGACAAGAATTCAAGAATGTGAGATTTTCCTAAAGGTTTTGCAGCCTCTCGAAGATAAGTACAGACGTCTCCGTACCAATCCGCAAGACTCTACCAAACCTGCTCATGACCGGTGAGTCCTATGTAACCTAGCGCTCTGATACCAACTTGTCACGACCCCAAATCTAAACTAGTCGTGATGGCTCCTCTCATGGAAGTAGGCCAGCCAAATCCACACTCAAATCATAATAATCTTCCATTTACATCATTACTAAATTGATAACCCATACAGGTTTCTTTTAAGCAATTTTAAAACAGATAAAGCTACACCGAATATTAAATACAACCCCCGAGATCCCGGAGTCACTGGTCATGAGCATCTACAGAAAATACACAATTCAAAGAAAATGAACTCTATAGTAATAAGCAGGAGAGAGCAGAACTACGGACGCGTGCAGCTACCTCGCCAAATCTCCGAGACGAGCTCTAGAACATATACACAGCTCACTCTGCCCTAACACATGGATCTGCACACAAGGTGCAGGGAGTAATGTGAGTACCCCAACTCAGTAGTAATGAAAATAAATCAGGTCAGAGCAGTAAGAAACACATGAAATCAAATCATCATTTCACAATAAGCAGAGCCTTTCTTTCCAACAATGTATACGTTAAATCATCACGCTTAAAATCCGATTTCAATAAAAACTCATTTAGAAATATACTTGCCAATAGTTTCAACATAACTTTCAAGAAGTTGAGAGTGAAAGTGGTAAAATCATAAGTAGCCCCTACGGCAAAAACATGTATCAGAAACTGCTCATCGGTCATACCTCACAGTCACTCATAATCAGCCCGTCGGGCAACCTCACAATCACTCATGCCTCCCAATCACTTGGCACTCGCACTCAGTAGGTACCTGCGCTCACTAGGGATGTGTACAGACTCTGGATGGGCTCCTTTAGCTCAAGCGCTAATATCAATCCACCTCGTGGCATATCATATCCTCACAATCAGGCCCTCGGCCTCACTCAGTTAGCAACTCTCAAAAGCCCCTCGGGTGTATCAGTAAAACGGGGTACTCGACCCAAAAACATCATTTTATATCTCAAAATAGTGTAAATAAGGCTGAGTTTCGAAATCAGTTAAGCATAACATGACTGAGTGTAAATCATAAGTCAACACAGTGAGAAAATAGCAGTAAAAATCCCCCAAGGGGTCTAAACAAGTCGGCGCAAGGCCACAAACATGGCTTACAGCCCAAATATAGCAATAGTTTTAGAACACAATTATAACATTTGATTTACAGTAAAGTACGCAACTCAATAGTTTCCGTGGAAAGGACCAAGTCAAAATCAAAAAATCAGTGCACGCCACACACTCGTCATCCGACATGTGCGTCACTATACAAATAGTGAGAAAATACGAAGTCTTTCATACCCTCAGAACAAGATTTATAGTCATTACTTACCTCAAACCGGAAAAAACTCTAGCCCGCGATGCTCTTGCCCCTCGATTCAGCCTCCAAATGCTCTGAATCTATCCAAAATCAGTATATTATCATTAATATACGCTAAAGGAATGAATCCCATATGAAAATTATCAAATTAGACCATAAATCCCTAAATTGGTCATATTCGCGCCTCGGGCCCACGTCTCGAAATCCGGAAAAACTCATAAAATTAGGAAACTCATTCACTCACGAGTCGAACCATACTAGTTTCATTCAAATCCGACTCCAATTCGATGTTCAAATCCCAAAAATTCATTTTAGAAGTTTCTACAATTTTTCCCCAAATTTCTACCTCAAAGTACTAATCAAATGATGAAATCATTGATATGTTAATGTATATAACCAAATATGAGTTAGAACCAATTACCCCGATGAATTTCTTGAAAAACCCTCCAAAAATCGCCTCAAATCGAGCTCCCTAGGTCCAAAATGTGAAATAATGCCCTAAATCCTGTTTATATAGTGCATTTTCTGATCTCCATAGCGCTGACAGTGGATGTCCGGGCGCTGCAGCGGAACCAACCTCTGCAGACGCGAAAAATTAGCGGTGTCGCTCTTCTGGAGACTGCAGTGACAGGCTTCATTATTTTGACCATAACTTTCTCTACAAATGAACAAATTATGATTTCTTTAGCTTTCCGGAATTTAGACACGAAGGTCTACAATTTTCAGTTTTTAATCATCTCAAAACTCCTTTTTGATCAAAAGATATAGGCTCCCGAAGTCAGACCAGCGAACCTGCGGAATCTTCCCTGGAGCATCGTAGCGTCTAAAATTCCGCCCTCAGCGCCCCAATTCCGCCCCCAGCGGAAATTCCTTCACCCTCAGCAGAAAATTTAAGACCAGAACCATGCCTGAATTCTGGTAAAGCCCGTACTCGTTCAAAACTCACACGAAACACACCTGAGGCCCTCCAGACCTCAACCAAACATTCCAACACATCCCATAACCTCATTCAAACTTAGCCGAATCCTCGGAACACCCAAAATAACATCGAAACACTAAATCAACTCATGATTCAAGCCTAAGGATCTTCAAACTTTCGAAAATCACCAACGATGCCAAAACTAACCAAATCCCGTCTGAATGATCTGAAAATTGGAACACACATCCAAAATGGAACTACAAACTTGTTCCAACTTTCGTAATTCCATTCCGACTCAGATAGCTAATTTTTCCACTGCCGACCGGAAATCATCAAAAATCCAATTTCGCCAATTCAAGCGTAATTCTACTCCGGACCTCCGAACAACGTTCCGAACACACTCCTAATCCCAAATCACCAAACAAAGCTATCTGAACCATAAAATCTGCATTCCGAAGTTTTTTACCAATAAGTCAACTCCCAGTTGACTTTTTCAACTAATAAGCCAATTTAAGAGACTAAGTGTCTCATTTCTCTCCACAACCACTTTGAACCCGAGCAAACTGACCCAGAAAAACATAATATAGTTGAGCCATATATAATGAAGCAAAAATGAGGGAAACAGGCTTAAACATACGTTCGTCCTCGAACGTGCCCAAAGTTGTTTCAAAAACCGTCAAAATTGCCGTGTAATCCTATGATGCACAAACCCGGGGATGATCCCACGTCACCCTATCCCATATAGGTCTAATAGCACAACATAAATGAAATTTCACAATTCACTCTAGCCCATAACCATAAAACCAATTTTCCATTTCCGGAATGATTTACAAGATCAAAATTTCAAAACAATAAACTGAATAAGTCTGAACACGCTAAATCAAGCCATATATGCAACCCCCGATGAAATCACATGATATACCGCATGACTCAAACACTCATATCGATAACTCCTAATCACAATAGCTACTCAAACAATCCAATACTAGTACATAACCTCTTATCAAGAAATGCCTCGCTCTAACACTTTCATATACCGCCGATGATGAAAGAAACACGTAGAAACTAGCAACCATTCGTCCGATCAGTCAGATGTGAAGCTCCCCCTTCCCAAACAGGAATTATAGTATATTTCTAAGCCAACTCCCGATACTTATCCTTCCAACTATGCAGTAGTCAATTCTGACAGTATTCATTCTAGGTCCAATGACCTCTGCCCATCCGACACGACCACTCTGATGACATGACACATCAATAATATTCAAAGCCATAACCTATGCAACTCTTGCACTCAATAGCAACATCCCAATGTAATCAAATTATATAAAAGATTCACACGAGAGAACCATCCTGCCATTAAGAATTATCGCCACAACACCATGCTAAGAGTCTGACACTCATCGAAAATCAAAACCCACGAATCTGACACCAAGGATCATACCTTCACATAACTCTTCTACAATGCGTGATACCAACCAAACGCTGGGTCACATGAAATACTTCCATCCACCTGGCTAAAAACCAATAACCATGCGCAATTCGCCATCAAGTACTCAAAGTGCGTTGCCATAACCATGGGGAAACCAGACGATACCATGCCACACGAATCAGAAAGTACATAACCAATACGTCTCAATCCCGAAATACCCAATTACTTACCTTACTCAACTCTAGCTGTAAATCCCAATTAGAATCGCACCATATGTGCCTATGACAAATGATCACAACTCCTCGCAATACCGAAGGGAAACTCATACATCACTCTAGAACACGAATAAACTCAATGACAATCGAATGGTACATCCCTCAACAATAGAAATTCAGAGTCGGCAATTCCGACCGGGTGTAGAACACACACCCATATTGGCCTACCAATAACCCTAAATCAACTCTGGTCACTCACAATAGATAGATAACTCACCTATAAGTTCACAATGACTGAACCATGGTACATACTAACATCTGAATAGCTATGCTCGCATCCTCACAGTTCACCACCACAAAATAACCTGTTTATGAGAACTCTCAGTCTCGAAGTCATGAAGCGCACCAATTACTATATCTGATCTGCTCGAATACATAACACATCCCTAATACTTGATAATTCCATGAGGGATACCCCTAAAATCCTTTTGTGATACCAAGCAACCTTGAATATCAGCAATCAACTAACAAGAGAGCGTCGCAATACCAATGAAGCACCCTTAACTCCACACATAGCCCTTTCTGAAATGTATACCCTCATCAAGCCACCCAACAGTGATATCATCTACCTAGTCATCTGAAACTGCCAATGCTGCCTAAGAATTGTTTTTTGACCTTCCTTCCAGAACTGAACCGTGACCTCACATATGCAAATCTCAAGTCTACACAACATACCGCATACGCCATACCATCCTATGATAAATATGAGAACTTCATGATCCCTTCCGAGCCACAAGAAACTACGTACTCGATTAGCCAATAACTTTGCATTTGATTTTTTTATCTAGGAAAATTCACAATACGCAACATGATCCACACACCAGCAGGAAATATACATATCAAACCATGGTGGAAACCATCAAGAACTTTCCAAAATCTATTTTTACTTAACCAACCAGTCAAGACTAAATCCCTCAATCTCAACAAGCTACGCAGGTCTCACCACATGAGACCCAAGAATAAAATCGTATCATCTAAGGCTCGTAAGCCGCTGAATACTCTCTCAAATATCCCCAAAAGTACCACATTCAAAATACTTACCCTGAAGAGACTTCCTGTGAATCTAAAGCCATTACCTTCACTTTCTTGATACTGATATGTGGAATCCATGATAATGTAGAAATGTCACAAGTCTTGATACCCTCCACGTAAATCTCAGTTCTATCTTGATAAACACCTTGAGAAATCCTCAATTGCTTCATATAACCTTGAATCCATCGGAACCGTTCTCGAGAGTCATCCACTCTACGCAAATCTCAATTACACTGCTTACACTAAACCTTTTTCAATTACAACTCCATCATTTAATAAAACCCATCTACCCATAGTGTATATTACAACCTGTATCGAAGAATTTCTATTACTCGATTCATCCCCAGACTCCACCTCTGCAGGTCATATCTGGTTCACCAATATACCTCGAACCGAAACCAATAAAACACATAATCGTGCAATTAACTTATCATTGATAGACTCCCCCACTTGGATCAAATCCAAAGATCAAGACAAATAATAACTCACAATGGCCATACACTATCACTACCATAATACCGCAGTGATATTCAGCTAAATCCTTTATAAGCTCATATAACACAAATCATCTAATATCTCGAATCATCTACAAATATCGCATTTACCATTGTAATGGTCATGCCAATTTCCACCAGTGATCTAAACTCAAATGGAAGCATATATCACTTACTGGTAAAAGAGAACTTGATATAAAACAACATAAGGATCACATAATCTCAAGACACTTCGCAGGAGATAACCCCGCCTGCTTAGCCTCAAGTTGATATCTCTCTATAACCTTCCAAAAATCATAGCTATTACGCAATCACTTTATCCTCCTACATTAAAACAACTAATCCCTACCCTCGAGGCATCCCAATACGCAGTATAAGATCTGGAAGCTAATGGAAGAACTAACACTGGAACTGTGGTCAAAGCAATCTTGAGCTTCTGAAAGCTCTCGCCACACTCGTCTGACCATCTGGGTACCCTCACTGGACACCACGTGTCCCAAAAATGTTACTCAACTTAGCCAAACTCACACTTGGAGAACTTTGCATAAAGCTTCTCCTCTATCAATCTCTATAATACCCTCCTCAATTTCTAAGTGTGCTCCTCCTGGCTACGCGAGTACGCCAGGATACCATCAATGAATACAATAACGAATAAGTATAGATACAGCTGGAATACATTGTTTATCAAATACATGAACGTTGTTGGGGCATTGGTCAGCCCAAAAGACATCACCAGGAACTCGTAACACAACAGGAAGATTCCACTTCCCCCCACAACTAAACTACATGAGAGGACCTCCAATACACTCACAACTCGAGGCCATATTCCAACTCAAGACAGAAGTCAAACACTCAATAGTTCTTACTACATATCCAGCCAATCCTTTTTGTCATAATCAAACAATATGAACACATCTCACAATAGAATCGCACTCACCACATAGTCATCCAGCCACAAAATCCCAGCAATAAAGACACAAATGAACATATAAGTCTCAAATGCATGTACTCACACAATCAAAATCTCAGCACTCAAGCCACAAAATAAACCCGACCTCATGTCCTCAAGACTGGCCTATTATCAACATGCTAAAATCACATCTTGCACCTCATCATGGAAATCACAAGCCATCGATGCACAACTGATACCCAGCGCTCACATGGGCATTCGAATACATGAAAGGGATTTAGAGAGTTATGCATTTGGCTGAATAAATTGATTCACACGACAAGAATTCAAGAATGTGAGATTTTTCCTAAGGGTTATGTAGCCTCTCGAAGATAAGTACAGACGTCTTCGTACCGATCCGCAAGACTCTACTAAACATGATCATGAACGGTGAGTCCTATGTAACCTAGCGCTCTGATACCAACTTGTCACGGCCCCAAATCTAAACCAGTCATGATGGCGCCTATTGTGGAACTAGGCCAGCCAAAACCAAACTCAAATCGTAATAATCTTCCATTTGCATCATTACTAAACTGATAACCCATAAAGGTTTCGTTTAAGCATTTTTAAAATAGATAAAGCTACACCAAATATTAAATACAACCCCCGAGATCCCGGAGTCATTGGTCATGAGCATCTACAGAAAACACACAATTCAAAGAAAATAAACTATATCATAATAAATAGGAGAGAGCATGACTGTGGACGCGTGCAGCTACCTCGCAAAATCTCCGAGACGAGCTCTGGAACAGATACACAGCTCACTCTGCCCTAACACCTAGATCTGCACACAAGGTGTAGGGAGTAATGTGAGTACGCCAACTCAATAGTAATGAAAATAAATCAGGTCAGAGCAGTAAGAAACACATAAAGTCAAATCATCATTTCACAATAAGCAGAGCCTTTCTTTCCAACAATGTATACGTTAAATCATCACGCTTAAAAGCCAATTTCGGTAAAAATCATTTGGAAATATACTTGCCAATAGTTTTAACATAACTTTCAAGAAGTTGAGAGTGAAAATGGTAAAATCATAAGTAGCCCCTCGGGCAAAAACATGTATCAGAAACTGCCACTCGGGCATACCTCACAGTAACTCATAATCAGCCCCTTGGGCATACCTCACAGTCACTCATAATCAGCCCCTCGGGCAACCTCACAGTCACTCATACCTCCCAATCACTCAGCACTCGCACTCAGTAGGTACCTGCGGTCACTGGGGGTGTGTACAAACTTCGGAGGGGCTCCTTCATCCCATGCACTAATGTCAAGCCACCTCGTGGCATATCATATCATCACAATCAGGCCCTCGGCCTCACTCAGTCAGCAACTCTCAAAATCCCGTCGAGCATATCAGTAAAATGGGGTACTCGACCCAAAAACATATTTTATATCTCAAAATAGTGTAAATAAGGTTGAGTATCGAAATCAGTTAAGCATAACATGACTGAGTGTAAATCATAAGTCAACACAGTGAGGAAATAGCAGAAAAAAGCCCCCAAGGGGTCTAAACAAGTTGGCGCAAGGCCCCAAACATGGCTTACATCCCAAATATAGCAATAGTTTTGGAACACAATTTAACATATGATTAGAGTAAAATACGCAACTCAATAGTTGTTGTGGAAAGGACCAAGTCCAAATACAAAAATCAGTGCACGCCAGACACTCGTCATCCGACATGTGCGCCACTCTAAAAATAGTGAGAAAATATGATGTCCGGGCTTTCATACCCTCAGGACAAGATTTATAGTCATTACATACCTCAAACCGGACAAAACTCTAGCATGCGATGCTCTTGCCCCTCAATTCGGCCTCCAAATGCTCTGAATCTATCCAAAATCAGTATATTATCATCAATATACGCTAAAGGATGAATCCCATATGAAAATTATCAAATTAGACCACAAATCCAGAAATTGGTCAAACCCGGACCCTGGGCCCACATCTTAAAATTCAGAAAAATTCATAAAATTAGGAAACCCATTCACTCACAAGTCCAACCATACTAGTTTCATTCAAATCCAACTCCAATTCGATGTTCAAATCCCAAAAATTCATTTTATGAAGTTTCTACAATTTTGTCCCCAAATTTCTACCTCAAAGTACTAATCAAATGATGAAATCATTGATATATTAATGTATATAACCAAATCCGAGTTAGAATCACTAACCCCGATGAATTTCTTAAAAAACCCTCAAAAAATCGCCTCAAATCGAGCTCCCTAGGTCCAAAATGTGAAATAATGCCCTAAATCCCGTTTATATAGTGCATTTTCTTATCTCCATAGCTCTGACAACGGAATTCCGGGTGCTGCAGCGGAACCAACCTCCGCGGACGTGAAAAATTGGCGTTTCCGCTTCTGGAGGCTACAGTGATAGGATTCAGTATTTTGGCTATAATTTTCTCTACAGATGACCAATTATAAATTATTTAGCTTTACGAAAACTAGACACAAAGGGATACAACTTTCATTTTTGAATCATCTCAAAATTCCTTCTTGATCAAAAGATATAGACTCCCGAAGTCAGACCAGCAAACCTGCGGATTCTTCCCTGGACCGTTGTAACGTCCAAAATTCCGCCCTATGCGCCCCAATTCAACCCCCAGCGGAAATTCCTTTACCCTCAGCAGAAAATTTAAGCCCAGAACCATGCCTGAGTTCCGGTAATGCCCGGAGTAACGCAAAACTCACAGGAAACACACCCGAGGCCCTCGGGACCTCAACCAAACATGCCAATACATCCCATAACCTCATTCAAACTTAGTCAAACCCTGGGAACATCCAAAATAACATCAAAACACCAAATCAACTCATGATTCAAGCCTAAGGATCTTCAAACTTCCAAAAATTACCAACGATGCCGAAACTAACCAAACCTCGTCCGAATGATCTGAAAATTTGCACACACATCCAAAATGGCACTACGAACTTGTTCTAACTTTTAGAATTCCATTCCAACCCTCATAGCTAATTTTTCCACTGCCGAACGGAAATCGTCAAAAATCCAATTTCGCCAATTCAAGCCTAATTCTACTCCGGACCTCCGACCAACATTTCGAACACACTCCTAAGTGCCAAATCACCTAACGAAGCTATCCAAATAATAAAATCTACATTCCGTGGTCGTTTACCAATAAGTCAACTCACAGTTGACCTTTCCAACTATTAAGCCAATTTAAGAGACTAAGTGTCTCATTTCTCTCCACAACCACTCCGAACCCGAGCCAACCAACCCAACACAACATATTATAGTTGAGCCACATATTAATGAAGCATGAATGGGGGAAACAGGGCTAAAACTCTCGGAACGACCGATTGGGTCGTTACAAATCAAGTGCGCAAACGTGGTCAGCCGATCCACAATAACCCTTGTAGCATCAAACCTCCTCGAAGTCCGTAGAAGCCCAACTACAAAGTCAATGGTGATTCGCTCCCACTTCCACTCCGGAATATCTAACCTCTGATGCAATCCACCCGGTCTCTGGTGCTCATACTTAACCTTGTGACAGTTGAGACACCGAGACACCAGCTCAACAATATCCCTTTTCATCCGCCTCCACCAATATTGTTGTCTCAGATTCTGATACATATTCGCAGCACCCGGATAGATGGAAAACTGTGAACTATGGGCCTCTGCAAGAATCAACTCTCGGAGCCCATCCACATTGGGCAGTATCCTGGCTTCTCACCCTTAATTTACATGATCAAAAGGAAGTATACTAATATGTTTAGAAAATAGTCTCCGCGTCATCGATCCTGAGGATAATGCCCCACCAGTTATGACCCAGCTAGAATCGGCAACTGTCGAAGAGAACAAGATGTTGCGTGGGACACCTGGTCCAATGGTAGAGAACCACCAAGTTCAATCCTTGGATTTCCCGAACTGATCCCCAGGACGGGTGGAACCACCAATATCTCCATCCCTATCTCCAACCCATTTGTCACGCGTGGGTACCCTACTATGTCAGCCAACTTTACCAGTACGCCTTCTGAGGTCCGCCCCCAGGCACCGTTTACAGGGATACCTTTAACAATGCTTACCGAACCACCAGTCTTTACCATGGCACAACCAACCGCGCCCAGGCCATGCTTTGGTCCTTCAATATTAATCTTTCAGGGTCCACAGTTTCAACCAGAAATAACATATGTGACCCATGCTCATTTACTCAACCTCCGCAGTGTGACTTCTCGATTGGGAAAGAAAAGGTTGTCAAGAATCCCGAGCAAGAGGAAATGGCTCAGAAGACAAAGTGTTTGGAACAAAGCATGATAAACATGCAAGGTATAAGCGGTGAAAAAGAGTGTTTCATACTCTAAACTGTGCATGTTTCCCCATGTTCACTTGTCGGCTGGCTTCAAGGTGCCAAAATTTGAAAAAATACGACGGGCACGGAGACCTGATTGCTCACATGCAATCATACTGTAACCAGCTGAGGGGCGCTGGAGGAAAAGAGGAGCTGTTAATGGACGATTTTCTACAAACACCAGAATAACTTTCGAATGGTACATCGATCAAGAAATTACTCATTGACAGGTGTGGGACGATTTGGCTTGAGATTTTGTCTGCCAGTTCCAGTATAATGTGGACATCGCTCCTGATAGAAACTCTTTGTCCAATTGAAAAAGAAAACAGCAGAAAGCTTCGATGAATATGTTGTCAAATGGCGCGAGTAAGTCGGTAGGGTAAATCTTCCAATGGACGAAGCTGGAATGGTTACAGTCTTCCTACAGGCCCAAGAGGCAGACTATTTCCAGAACTTAATGTATGCTATGGATAGATCATTTGTTGAGGCTATAAAAATTAGGGAGATGGTCGAAAATGGTTTGAAAACGGGCCAAATCTTGAGTCAAGCTGCTTTTAAGGCCACACCACAGGCCATTCAAAATGGCTCGGGGTGGTCGGTGAACAGAAATTGGAGAGAAGAGGGAGCAATGATAGCTTCGAGCGCGAAGGGGGCCCGTAAGGAATTCAACCAATCATATATGCTTCCTTAGGTCCCATAACACTATTATCCCTATCAAGATGCTACTTATTCCATCGCACTGCCTCCCTATGCAATGATGAACACACAACCTTACACGCGGTCACGGTATTATAGAAAAAACTGAGCTTCACCTCCCAGAAATACTCGTTCTTACCAAGCTCCATATAATCCCCAACTAAATGATCCCCAATACAATCCTCGCTCAAGAGATCCTCTTAGAAGGAATCATTTCACCCCTATTGGTGAATCATACTCCAGCTTGTTCCAAAAGCTAGTGGGGCTAGGTATGATGCAACCAATGGCCCCGAACCGGCCAAACCCTATTCCCCTTCGCACCGAGCTGATGCTAGATGTGAATACCACTAAGTAGAAGTAGGGATGATACTGAAGATTTTTGGACTCTTAAAAGAGTAGTGGAAGACCTCATCGAGGTCCAGGCAATAGTGCTTAGGGATGAAGAGGACCCTAATATGATGAACAATCCTCTGCCTGCTCACACTGGGCCAGTAGTAGGAATGATTTGTGAAGATGAGTAATTTGATCCAGCATTGAAGTCCATTGCAGCCATTACCGAGATAAAAGAAAAGCCAAAAAACAGTCGCCAAGCCTGAAAGTTCTCCCGTCAGAAGGGAGTCTCGGTAGCCAGTCATGCTATCCTTTCTGCATTCAGATTATCTCAGGGTGTGATCTGGATGTTTTACTTTATTATCTTACTTTTCGATGTAAACCCTTCTATCTTTAAAATTCAAAAAAAAATTCAAATGGAATTAATATTTCATTCTCCAAAAATGGATCTTTCTTAATCTTGTCACTTTTCTTATTCTCCTTTTAGTTCTGTAATGCATATTTCAATAACATGACATGTTTGCGGGATTCATCTAAACAAAAACCCAAATTCACCCAAAAGTGAAACTGGGGCAAATGATATAATGGTTTGGCGATGTTTTCGCCTTAAAAGTTCCAAAGTTGTAATGCAATCCAAAATCATTTTTTACCCTCCTTTTCAAGTCCTTCCGATCAATAAACGAGAATGTTCACACTTGGAGGATACAGTCACTTGGTTTTGATGCAACCGAAATGAGAGAAATAGAATAAGAGAGTCTTATTGGTGAAAACCCTCACGGGAATCGTAAGGCGGCGGTAAGCAAAGAAATTGAAAATGAGAGAGTCTTGTTACTGAAAACTCGCAAAGAGCACTATAAGGCGACGGTGAGAAGATAAATGAGAGAGGTCAGCTGGTGAAAACCCGCAAAGGGCGCCACTGATCAAAAAGAGGATCCTCGCAACCATCGGCATCAACAGAGTCCTAGCAACGTTTCTCGATTTTGAGGCAAAAGTTGTGATGAATTTCTGAGAGTTGGACAGTTTAGACAGATCAGTCATCTAGTCCAAGAGGAATATTATGTTCATTGAAGTTTGCATGTGTTCCAGATAAGTCCTTATTTTCTTTCCCCGAATGGGACACCTCTTGTTTAAATTCATTGTCCATTCCATTGTTTATTTTTCTTTAAATCCCTTTCGATCTAACTCTGTTCAAAAACTAACGCAAAGAAGAGATAGCAACTGATTTACAGGGCTTTTTGTTTTATGCAAGCTAATATTCAAGATGCACCTAGCCTCGCCAGGGACATCAAGCCAACCCCGACTGGCATGGCGGCCGATGCTTAAAAATCAAAACTTTTCGAAGGAGAAAATCAAATTGAAATGTCTATAAGCTCAAATGAAGTTGAAAAGTTTGAGTTCCACATGGCTAATCGTCTTGGCAAAATCGGAAAAAGGCCAAGGGTTCCCCATTGCTGTGAAGTTAAATTGAGAAGAAAGAAGTGAAAAGCCCACAAAGGCAAAATAAGGTTAAAAGGTTAAGTCCCACGTGACTAACCACCATGGTAAAGTTTGGAAAGCCAAATTTTCTCCGAGACCAGAAATAAAATCGGTCTTTAGGAGACAACCGGTTGGCGGTGAAAATATCTTCAAATAAACCGGCCGAGAGCAAATGACTGATACATTAAAGGCCGCAAAACCAACCATTGTTTCAAACTGACAACTTGTTCTTTGTCTGAACCACAGGAAATAGGTGCAATCCAAAGCAACCTTGCAAGAAGCAAGTGCAACTAAAAGAAACCGTGCAGAAACAAAAATAGCTCTGCAGCAGCAAAAACCCCCAAAAAGGGGATGTTTTCTCCAAGTTCTTTATGGAGTTTTTACTCATTCTCTTAAAATTAAAAAAAAGGAAGAAAGAAAAGAAAGAAAGTTCCAAATCATGGTAGTATAGGATCTCCAATCCCTAGCTGCATTTTCTAATATAGGGTCTTGTCACGACCCAATTTACCCTCCGAAGGGTATCGTGACGGCACCTAGTATCTATGACTAGGTAAGCCTAGAATTTGCGGAAAATAACAGAATCAATAAAATAAAGACAGAAAGGATATCAAATAGATATAACGTAGCTGCTCAGCATATACAGTTTTACTTCCCAAAATCCGGAATGTCACCATAGTCACAAGCTCTTTAACAATAATGGCTCTATACAAGGAAACAATGGGAAAATGTACAATTCTTTCTATGCCTATGCTATAGTAGAAGGGGACTCGCAGGATTCTGCGGACGCGGCAGAATTACCTCGCGGTCTCCTGGCTGCTGGTAGACAACTCCTAGCCACGATACTGAGTGCTGGTACCTGGATCTGCACATGGGGAAAAAATGCGCAGGAAAGGGCGTGAGTACTCCACATTCGGTACTCCGTAAGTGCCAAGCCTAACCCAGTCAAGTAGTGACGAGGTCAGGTTGAGGCTCTACCGAGTTTGTAAAACAAGTCGATATACAATTTTTAAAATAGTGAAAGATAGACAAGCAATGATAAACAGGTTTAACGAAAACGGAAAGATTTAATAACATAAAGAGAGCCCTCGGTTCAGCACAACATATATCTCAACAATAAATATGCAATGCAGTACACGGGAAAAGCTCTCGGATCTCAGTCTGTAGTCCCAATTTAAATATGCTATGCAGTACAGGGGGAAAGCTCCCGGATCTCTGTCTGTAGTCCCAATTTAAATATGCATCTCAGTACAAGGGGAAAGCTCCCGGATCTCGGTCCGTAGTCTCAATTTAAATATGAATGCAATGCAGGGGGAAATCTCTCGGATCTCGGTCCGTAGTCCCAATTTAAATATGCCAAACAGAAGTATGTCAATTATGGCTTAAGTAAACAATCCAGGAAAAACAACAGGTAAGGATAGCGTAAAAGTACCTAAGCATGATGTGACTAGTAGCAAATAAGAGGAATTCAAGTCAGAACAGGTAGGCATGCTTACACTTAGGCTATCTACTCAATTAAGATGGGAAACAGTAATATATGAATTAAAATGAGCATTTTCATGGGAGAAAAATAGGAGTTTAGCAACAATGACCCGTGTACGCACTCGTCATCTCGCGTACACGGCGTCCACATAACAAAATCAGTATAAAATGCCTAAGGGAAGATCCCCAACACAGAATTAGGCAAGCCACTTACCTGGACTGTGCTAATCAACTCAATACCAAGCTCTTGCCACGAGTATCGGACTCCGGGTGGCCCAAATCTATTCAAATCGATTGCACGGTGTAAATATCATTTTAATGGAACAAGATAGCCAATTATTTATAAGCTAGAACGTGAATTTAGAAAATTCGCCCAAAAAGTCTCCCAAGCCCACGTCTCAGAATCGAGTAAAATTTATATTTTCCGGACTCCCATTCACTCACGAGTCTAACCGTATAAGAATCTCTCAAATCGGAGGTCAAATACCCAACCAAAACTCAATAATTCGGTCTATGAAGTTCATCCCATTTTTCCCATAATTTTCGAAATTAAAGGTTGAATTTAAGATTGGAATCATGGAATATGATCTAGAAAGGATAGAAATCACTAACCCAAGTTACCCAGGTGCTAAAGTCTTCAAAAATCGCCCTTCCCCAGCTCTCAAATTCGAAAATATGAAAATGGCATAAACCCTCGGATTTGGGGTTTTAATATTTTGCCCAGGCATTTGCCTTACGCGATCGCGGAGGGTAAGGAAACACGCGCCTGAAAATCCTTCATCGCGATTGCGATTAAAGGTCTGCGATCATGGACCTTCTGACCCTACAGCAATGCGATCGCATCTGAGGCCACGCGAACGCATAGAGAAAAACACTGCACCTCACCCAGCCTTAGGATACCTTACCCGATTGCGATCCTGGGCGTGCGATCGCGGAGACCAACTAACCAGAACAAAGCGATCGCGGCTGGACTTCTGCGATCGCGAAGCACAATTTCTGACCACCCCCATCTAACACTCGCGATCAGGGACTGGTTCACGTGATCGCAAAGAACACTTACCTGCTGCTGTAAAAAAAGAAAAACCAGCAAAGACTTAGGCCAAATATGCACGTTTGGGCACCCGAAAGACACCCGAGGCCCCCGGGACCTCAAACAAACCAACCCTAATACCTCATTCAAACTTGGTCGAGCCTTAAAAACACATCTCATAACATCAAAATCATCAATTATGCATAGATTCAAGCCTAAGAACTTAGGAAAATTCTAGAATTCACATCTGACTCCGAAACATGTCTAAACTCATCCGAATGACCTCAAATTTTGCACACAGGTCATAAACGACATTACGGACCTGCTGTCACTTCCGGAAATTCATTCCGAGTCCGATATCAAAATCTTACTTATCGGCCGAATTCGCCAAATTTCTAACTTTTGTCAATTCAAGCCTAACTCCACAACCGACCTCGAAAACACATTCTGAGTATGCTCTTAACCCCGAAATCACCTAGCGGATCTAACGGAGTCAACAGAATTCCATTCTGGATCCGTCTTCACACAGCTCTAGCTACGGCCATATTTCTAAAGCTAAATTCCACATTTATGAACTGTGTCCAAAATCACCCCGGATTTCATCACTCAACGCACTGACAGGTTCCAATAACATAAAATACACGGGAGAAGCGGTAAATAGGGGATTGGGGTGAAAATTCTTAAAACGACCGGCCTGGTTGTTACATCCTCCCCCTCTTAAGAAAATCGTTCGTCTCGGACGAGCCTAGAAACATACCTGGAGTTGGGAAAAGATGAGGGTATTGACTCTGCATATCCTGCTCGGTCTCCCAAGTCGCCTCCTCGACTAGCTGACCCTTCCACTGAACCTTTACTGACACAATATCCTTTGACCTGAGCTTTCTGACATGCCTGTCCAATATAGCCACAGGCTCCTCAACATATGATAGATCCTTGTCCAATTGGACTGAGCTGAAATCCAAGACATGAGTCGAGTCACCGTGATACTTCCATAGCATGGAGACGTGGAATACCAGATGAACCCCTGATAGGCTGGGGGCATGGCTAGCTCATAAACAACCTCCCCAGCACGTCGCAACACCTCAAAAGGGCCAATAAATCTCGGACTCAGCTTGCCTTTCTTCCCGAACCTCATGACGCCCTTCATAGGCTATACCCGAAGCAAAAACCGATCACCAGCCATAAATGCCAAGTCTCGAACCTTCCGATCCGCATAGCTCTTCTGCCTAGACTAAGCTGTGCGAAGTCTCTCCTGAATCAATTCACCTTGTCCAGGGAATCCTGAACCAAGTCTGTACCCAACAATCGAGCCTCGCCCGACTCAAACCATCCCACGGGAGACCTGCACCGCGTACCATATAATGCGTAATATGGCGCCATCTGAATGCTGGACTGAAAGCTGTTGTTGTAAGCAAACTCTACCAGAGGCAAGAATCGATCCCATGACCCTCCAAAATTCATCACACAGGCACGGAGCATATCCTCAAGAATCTGAATCTTGCGCTCGGACTGCCCGTCCGTCTGAGGGTGAAAAGTTGTGCTCAACTCTACCCTGGTGCCTAACTCCTACTGAACGGCTCTCCAGAACCGTGAAGTGAAATGTGTACCTCTGTCTGAAATGCTAGATACTGGAATACCGTGGAGGCGAACAATCTCTCTGATATAAATCTCAGCCAACCTCTCCAATGAATATGTAGTCAGTACTAGAATGAAATGGGCTAATTTGGTCAGCCGATCCACAATCACCCAAATAGCATCATGCTTCCTCAAAGTCCGAGGAAGTCCAACCACAAAGTCCATGGTGATCCTATCCCACTTCCACTCAGGAAGCTCAATCTGCTGAAGTAACCATCCTGGTCTCTGATGCTCACATTTGACTTGCTGACAGTTGAGACACTTGGATACAAACTCTGCTATATCCTTCTTCATCCTTCGCCACCAATAGTGGTTTCTCACATCCTGGTACATCTTCCCGGTACTCGGATGGATGGAATACCGCGAACAATGGGCCTCCTCAAGAATCAACTCCCGAAGCCCATCTACGTTGGGCAAACAGATACAGCCCTGCATCCTCATGACCCCATCCTCTCCTATAGTCACATCTCTGGCATCACCCCGACGGACTCTATCCTGAAGAACCAAAAGGTGGGGATTATCATACTGGTGCTCTCTGATACGGTCATGAAGGGAAGATCGAGCAACCATACAAGCTAATACCCGGCAAGGCTCAGAAAGATCCAATCTCACGAACTGACTGGCTAAGTACTGAACATCTAAGGCTAGAGACCTCTCGGCTGCATGAAGGTATGCCAAACTCCCCAAACTCTCTGCCCTGCGACTCAAGGCGTCGGCCAACACATTGGCCTTCCCCGGGTGGTATAATATAGTGATGTCATAGTCCTTTAGCAACTCTAACCACCTATGCGGGCGCAAATTTAGATCCTTCTGTCTGAATATGTGTTGCGAACTCTGGTGATCCATGAATATCTCACGAGGAACAACATATAAATAATGACGCCATATCTTCAAGGCGTGAACAATCGCTGCCAACTCGAGATCATGAAACGGGTAGTTTTCTCATGGACCTTCAACTTCCTGGACGTGTAGGCAATCACCCTACCGTCCTGCATCAACACCGCTCCCAAGCCAATCCTCGAAGCATCACAATAAGTTGTATAGGATCTGGAACCAGTAGGCAAAACCAACACAGGAGCTGTAGTCAGGGCTGTCTTGAGCTTCTGAAAGCTCTCCTCACACTCCTCAGTCCATATAAAAGATGCACCCTTCTGGGTCAGTCTGGTCATAGGCGCTAAAATGGATGAAAATCCCTCCACAAAATAGCGATAATACCCAGCCAAACTGAGGAAACTGCGGATCTTAGTAGCTGAGGATGGTCTGGGCCAACTCTAAACCGCCTCCACCTTCTTCGGATCTACTTTGATCCCATCCGAAGATACCACATGGCCTAAGAATGCCACAGAATCAAGCCAAAATTCACACTTCGAAAACTTGGCATACAACTTCTTCTCCCTCAATGTCTGAAGCACGGTCCTCAAGTGCTGCTCATGGTCCTCCTAGGACCTAGAATATACCAGAATGTCATCAATGAAAACAATGACAAAAGTATCAAGATAAGGCTGAAATATGATGTGCATCAAGTGCATGAAGGGTGCTGGGGCGTTGGTCAGTCCGAATGACATAACGAGGAACTCATAGTGGCCATACCTGGTCCTGAAGGCAGTCTTCGAGATATCCGATTTCCGAATCTTCAGCTGATGATAACCCGAACGTAGATCAATCTTGGAGAACACTCTAGCACCCTGTAACTGGCCAAATAGATCATCAATGCGAGGCAATGAGTACTGTTCTTCACTGTCACCTTATTCAGCTGCCGGTAGTCAATACACATATGCATCGAGCCATCCATTTTCTTCACAAATAATATTGGAGCACTCCAAGGTGATACATTGGGCCTAATGAATACCTTCTCAAGCAAATCCTGTAACTGCTCCTTCAACTCCTTCAACTCAGAAGGAGCCATGCGATAAGGAGGAATGGAAATGGGTTGGGTGCCCGGCAACAAGTCAATGCCGAAATCAATGTCTCTATCGGGTGGCATACCCGTAAGATCAGTGGAAATACATCAGAATAGTCTCTGACAANCCAACCATCCGCTGAGCCTTAAGAAAAGAAATGACTCGGCGGGGAGTATACTCCAAGGAACCTCTCCACTCTAACCTCGGAGATCCTGACATAGCCAGCGTCACAGTCTTGGCGTGACAATCAAGAATAGCATAATAGAGAGACAGCCAGTCCATACCCAATATAACATCAAAATCTACCATACTGAGTAGTAGCAAATCAGCTCTGGTCTCAAAACCACTGATTGTAATCAAACATGACCGATATACGCGGTCCACAACAAGAGAATCTCCCATAAGAGTAGAAACATAAACAGGGGAACTCAAAGAGTCCCGGGCTATGGCCAGATGTGAAGAAAAATAGGAAGACACATATGAATATGTAGAGCCTAGGTCAAATAATATCGATGCATCCCAATGACAAACGGGAACAATACCTGTAATGACTGAATCTGAAGAAATGGCCTCGGACGGGGCTGGAAGAGCATAGTACCTGGCCTGGCCTCCTCCTCTAGGGCGACCTCGACCTCCCTGACCTCCACCTCGAGCTGTCTGAGGTGGTGGGGTAGCATCTAGGGCTGGAAGAATAGCTGGAGGACCTGGTGGAAGGCGTGGAGCCTGATAAATCTGAGGGGGTGCACCCTGATAAGTCTGAAGTGATGCTCCCCTCCTCACTCTGGGGAATTCTCTGATCATATTATGAGGGTCACCAC
Organism: Nicotiana knightiana; assembly: GCA_005239525.1. Lineage (NCBI taxonomy): Eukaryota > Viridiplantae > Streptophyta > Magnoliopsida > Solanales > Solanaceae > Nicotiana > Nicotiana knightiana. Next base: position 9,395 of record ML414126.1, on the reverse strand, counting down.
ACTCAAAGAAACCCCTTGGACGACGTGGTGGCCGCTGCTGATTCTGAACTGGCCTGCTGGGCTGACCAGTGATAGCACCTCGAGCAGGAGGCACCTGAGATACTGGTGGTGCATAATAAGGCTCCTGAGGTCTAGGAGGAGCTGAAATACCGCTGGCTGCTGGAAGAGCTGAATGAATAGGGTGACTCACAAAACCCCTACCATAACGTGTTGTTGGTGCACGGGCTCCTGAAAAATGACCAGTCTCTCAAGACCTCTTGGCCTCTCTATCCTCCCTGTCCTAGACTAACATAGTCTCAATCCTCTGGACAATACTCACGGCCTGCTGGTAAGTAATATCGGTCTCCAGCTCTCTGGCCATGCTGGTTAGAATACTAGGGTAGAGTCCCTCAATAAAGCACTGAACCCTCTCTCTAACAGTGACAACCAAAGTTGGTGCATGGCGAGCCAAATTGCTGAAACGGACTGCATACTCTGACACAGTCATGGCACCCTGGCGTAGCTGCTCAAACTCTGCATGCCAAGCATCCCTGAAGCTCTGAGGGACAAACTCAAGTAAGAACATCTCGGAAAACTGAGCCCAAGTAAATGAAGTTGCCTCGTCCAGGCTACTAAGCTCAAAACACGCCACTACTGATAAGTTGCTCCCCTCAACTGGAAAGCAGTGAAAGAAACCCCACTCGTCTCCATAATACCCATAGTGGGTGGTACTTCTTGTACCTCTCAAGGCGGAGCTACTCTGCCTCAGGAACAGCTATCCTAGTATCATGCTGAGCTAGAGCTGCTGGGGGCATAGGAATATACTCTGGGACCTGCCCAATATGAACTATCTGCTCAGGAGTACGGACCGCGGGAGTCTGTGTCCCTCCTCCGGCCTGGGATGTAGCTGGAGCTATCGGGAGTAGACCCACCTGAGACAGAGTACTGAAAGCACTCAAGAACTGGCCAATGTCACCTGGAGGTCTGGAGTAACAGTAAGGACCTCCTGTGCCCCTCCAACTGTAGCTGTTGGGGGCTCTTCAGCCTCTGCTCTGGCCGGTGCTCGGGCTGCACCGGGTGCTCGCCCCCTGCCCCGGCCCCTGCCTCTGGTGGCTCTGACTGAGGGCTCGGGTGCCTGGTCATCAGTACGTCCGGTACGGGTACGAACCATCTGCAAGCAAGAATAAAATAGATTTTAAGAATTTGATGACAGTAACTAGCACGATAAGGAAAGACAAATAATTTGATTGTTCTTAACAGTTACATAGCCCCCCGAAGATAGATACGGACGTCTCCACATCGATCCGTGAGACTCTAATAAACCGGCTTATGACTTGTGACTCCTATGAACCTAGACACTAATACCTCATTCAAACTTGGTCGAGCCTTAAAAACATATCTCATAACATCAAAATCATCAATTATGCATAGATTCAAGCCTAAGAACTTAGGAAAATTCTAGAATTCACATCCGACGTCGAAACACGTCTAAACTCATCCGAACGACCTCAAATTTTGCACACAGGTCATAAACAACATTACGGACCTGTTGTCTCTTCCGAAAATTCATTCCGAGTCCGATATCAAAATCTCACCTATCAGCCGAATTCGCCAAATTTCTAACTTTCGCCAATTCAAGCCTAAATCCACAACCGACCTCGAAAACACATTCCGAGTACACTCCTAACCCCGAAATCACCCAATGGAGCTAACGGAATCGACAGAATTCCATTCCGGATCTGTCTTCACACAGCTCTAGCTACGACCAGATTTCTAAAGCTAAATTTCACATTTATGTCCAAAATCACCCCGGATTTCATCACTCAACGCACCGACGGGTTCCAATAACATAAAAATACATGGGAGAAGCGGTAAATAGGGGATTCGGGCGCAAATTCTTAAAACGACCGTCCAGGTCGTTACAGGTCTCCACTCCCTAGTTGATTTTTATTTTTAGACATAGGGTCTCCATTCTCTAGTCGCTTTTCTAACATAGAGTCTGCACTCCCTAGTTGATTTTTCTTTTAGACATATGGTCTCCACTCCCTAGTCTGCTTTTCCAACATAGGGACTCAATTCTCTAGTCTGCTTTTCCAACATAGGGTTTCCACTCCCTAGTTGATGTTTTTAGACATAGGGTCTCCGCTCCCTAGTCTGCTTTTCCAACATTGGGTCTCCACTCCCTAGTTTCACATTTGATATCTTAAAATAATAGAAAAATACCAAAAAATATTCAATATTTCATTGCATAGCATTTTAGATCTTAATTATATTTAGAACTCAATTACATGAATTAGTTGCGTTATTAAAAAAAATCACAAAAAAATACCATAGGTTCTTACATTTTTAGCTTTTAGTTTTAAATTATTAATTTTCTTTCATTAATTTTGGTTAATTAATTATTTAAATATTAGAAATAGTGAGTAGGTTAATTGTACAACTTAGAATTAAGTTAGAATCTAATTAGGATTTTTAATTAGTTTTGTAGAACTTAAAATCAAAGGAAACAAAGAAAAAGAAATAAAGAGTCTATTTGGTCCTAGTGAAATTGGGCCAAAAAACAACTTCAGTGGACCAAATTGCTCACAAATCTCGCCCCAGCCCACATCCCCAATTCGGTCCAGCCCCCTTAAACCCAAAACGACGTCGTTTCGTCGCGATTAATCATAGCCCTTGATTTCTCCATAATCTGGCGATTTGAAACTGTCCAAGCTATCTCTTAAAACTGTCCGAAATTCCCCCTCCTAACCCTAGAGACCTCCTCACATGGAGGCTCGTCGCCAGACCACCCCAAATTTTCACCGGACAATCCTTAGCCTTCCCCCATAACTAATCCCCTATTAATTTTCCCAAAATCCTCACCAAGGTCGCCGAATTTCAAATATGAGAGTACAAAAAATCTTAGGTTATCTCTTTCTGATGTTTTGTTTTACTCGTTTTGGACTCGAACTTACGAGAATCAATTGCACTTAACACGAGCAATCGATTAATATTACTTTGAGCCCATTTTGAAGTCACCGAGGTCTGGTCAAAAACTACCTACCGATCAAGTTCCAGTCACCCCATTTTTGAGTTCGAAGGTATCTTTTACTTCCCAACTTTTCCATGTTTTCAGTGTTTCACCTTCTTTTGTTTTACTGGCCGCATTTTTTTTATCTTGGTGAAATGTTTAAGTTTGGTCGATTATTGACTATTGTGCGCATTAGTTGCTTTGTTTGTTTACCACTGGATTAAGGTATTGACGATCATCCCTTTTTAGCTTTCAAATTATTCTACGGCAGGTTGTAGTTCATTAGGACTAAGTTAGAATTTTGAATTATTTTCAATTGATAACTGGTGGGGCATAGTTTCAGTAAAATGGATCAGTTGATTTGGGTTTGAGAGTATGGATTGGGCTAAGAATCAGGCCCAAATGTAGGCCCAGTCTGAGTTTGGTTTAAAATCTGACAAAAAGAGTAAAAATAAAGATTTAGAAAAGGCATTAAGGGGTTTTGACTTGAGGAATCTTTTCTGTTACAACTAAAAGAAGTTTCTAGAAGAAAGAAAAGGGTTGTCTCTGCAAAAAAGAAAAAATAAACAGCTCAGATTTTGGGGCCTAGGAGTCAAAAATAAAAGTTTAAAGGGTGAAAATTAATTAGGAAATGAGGTTTGGTTGCCCTAAAAATCTTGTTATAAAATGTCTCATTCTCACCCATTTGGGGAAGGAGGTCTAAGACGGAAAAAGGCTCATGGCTGCTAGAACTTCAGGTTTTTTCAAATCTGAATTTTAATGGTAGCTAAAACACTCCAAAATCATAGAGAATAGTCAAAAAGGAGAGATTAAAAGCTTCTTCTAATCTCTTTGGATTCTTGCATCATTTCTAGGTTCAAAAGTTTTGTTTGAATTGAAGCAATTGCTAGTTTTATTGCTACTGTTACTTTGTTGTTTATCTGGGATTCAAATTGTCATCCTGATTCTGCTGCTACTCTATTTTGAGCTCGTTCATTAGTTGTATTCCTTGGTCTTTACCTGGCAAAAATTCAGCTTCATTTACAAGTTTAGGTACACACCTCTCACTTGTATTCTACTTTGATTTGTAGTGAAATATGGGCTATTTTTCTCTGAAGTTATTTGTTGCAGTGTTTAAACTTGTTATTTGTTTGGTTATGAACATAAATTGAATGTTTAGCTTCAAAATAGTAACTACATGAAGATTTTATTATTTTGCCCATTAAAGACAGATTGTTAGCACTTATTTGTGACCTTAAAATGCATCTCTGATGTTATTGAACTAACATTATTTTTTGAGCAAACAGGAAATATATATATTAGTAACTAAGAGGGTTTCAGTACATGCTTTTCATAAGCTGTGTCACGGAGGACACATTTGTTTCCTAAGCTTGCCAACAGTTTGCAAGCTTCAAAAGATAGGAATTTTTCATCTGTAGCAAGTTCTAGAATTTCCTTATCCAAAAAACATATTACATCACTTGGGGGTGTAACAAAAAAGAAATTCTTTCCCCTAGCACCATCACTAGTTCCATCTGCTCCAAAAACTTCATTTCCCGTATTGAGGCACCTTCTTGCTAGTTGGTGAGCTTTCATATTCCCCTGCCTGAAGATGTGCTGGAGGATAGCCTTCTATTGGTGTATTAACCACATGCAATCATTCACAATCTTATTAAATAAATTATTTTCTTCATGTATGGCCTGGATTACCTCCGTTCAGTCTATCTCTATTTCAAGTGGGAAAAGATTCCAATCTGTTGTTGTTTTGAGACCTTCTCTAAGGGCTTTCAATTATGCTTCTAGCGAACCATTTGCATGAGTCAATTTTGTAAAACCTACTACCCAGTTGCCATTGGCATTCCTGATAACGCCACCTAAACCACATCTTTGGTTATGGTTATTGAAGTTGGCATCAACATTTAGTTTAAACCAACCCTTTGGAGGTTTGTTCCAATTGATTTTAATGAGTAATATGGGGGGTTTATACAGTGTCTTTCTGTGAGTAATTTGAATTCTAAAGACTTATGCATAACAAGAGAATCATTGACGGGGTTGGTGGTATTATTATGTTTATTATTATTTCTATTAATCCAAGTGTGCCAAATGATGAAGGGAAAATAAGTGTTCCAGTTTAAGAGGGAGTTATTAAGAGGATAGATGAGGTATCTTACTTGAACAAGCCAATGGTTAACATTTAAGCTGTTGTGGTTTTGCCAACCAACGCAATCCCAGAGTTTTTTGACAGCTTTGCATTCTAGGAAAATATATTTTAGTGATTCTTCATTGGGAAATTTGCAGATGGGGCAGCAGGGGTCAATGTTAAAGCCAATCTGTGAAAGATATTTCCTACAGGGAATACGATCATGAAGACATTGGCATAGAAAATATTTTATTTTATTGGGGCAGTCTAGTTTCCAAATCCAATCAAAATCTATGTCAGTGTTTTTTTATGTTTCTAGTAGGGTATAACAAGATCTAGTGGTGAACACACCTTTCATGTTAAGAGACCAAATAGGTATGTTAGTGGGGGGGTCCCTCTAGACGGATTTTGGTCTTTGTGATATTTGATAGAAGATCCGGAGGGAGAGGAAAAGAAAGTTCATCTAAGTTCTAATTGCAACCATCAAAGATATCCCTAACTTTTGTCACAGTATCCCTAGTGGATGGAGGACCTATCAAGTTTTTTCTTAGATTACCAAATTTGGGAATCCAATTTGTTTCCCATATGTTAAGATTGGAGTGGATGTAGGGGGACCATATTATGCCCTTAGAGCAGATTTCCCAACCTTTACATATACTCTTCCAAACAAAGGAACATCTAGTTCGTATGCAATAGTAAGAAATTATGAGTTTGACCCAAGTGATAGTGGTATTTGTAAGGAGTCTCCAACTTAAGCTGACTAAGGTGCAAAGATTTTTGTTCCTAGAATTATGGATACCTAAGCCACCATTTGGTTTAGGTTGGCATAGGGTGGACCAGTTAACTAGGTAAATTTTCCTTTTTTCTAATGAGCTACCCCATATAAAGTCCTTTTGGATTTTGTCAATTTCTTTTAGGGTTTGCTTGGGAATAAGGGTGTATTGCATGTAGTGGTTGGATATGGATTTTAGGCAGGATGTTGAAAGGGTTGTTCTTCCTGCTAGATTAAAGAATTCATTTTCCAGGAGGCAAGTTTGGATCTCATCTTGTCGATAAGGAACTGGTAGTCTCTAGGCTTTGGGCTATGGTTAAGAATAGGAAAACCTAGGTAGGTGCCAAAATTGGTACCTTTCTTGATACCAAGTCTAGTGATAATGTCCTTAATGAGAGTATTATTACAATTTGGGGAGAACAATATTTTTGATTTAGTAATATTGTTATATTGACCTGAAAGAGAACAAAATTGGTCAAGGTCGTATTTAATGGTTTGTCCTGATTTAACATTAGCTTTAGCCATCAGGGTAAGATCGTCTGTAAATAATAAATGAGATATTTTGGGGCATATATTCCCTAAAGATATGGGGTCCCAATTCCTTATATCCACTTGGTTTTCAATGTATCTAGTGATCATATCTAAGCAGATAATGAAGATATAAGGGGAGATAGGGTCTCCTTGTCTTATTCCCCTACTTGGCTCAAAATAAGTAGTGACGGATCCATTTACTAAGATTGCTATACTACTAGTTGAGATGCAGCTCATAAGAAATTTAGAAAATTTGGGTGGAAAGTTGAAGTAATCAAGAGTAAAATGAACAAAGGACCATTCTAGTCGATCGAAGGCTTTTTCCAGGTCTATCTTGAGAATCATGTGGCCCTGCTTTCCTTTTAATTTATTAAATTTAGAAACCAGTTCCTGAATGATGATGGCATTATCAGACACTCTTCTATTTTTTCATGAAGCTAGCCTTATATGGGCTGATCAGTTGATCAAGGAATGGTTTAAGACGGTTTGCAAGGATCTTAGTAATTGTTTTGTAGACAGTATTGCATAAGCCTAGGCCTAAAGTTTGTGATGTTTTTTGCATTGTGGATTTTAGGTATGAGGCAGAGAAGTGTTTTATTAATGTCAGGGGGATTGCTTGTTTGTTGAAAATGTCATGGCAAAGGTTACAAACTGATTTACCTATGTGGTTCCAGTATTTTTGGAAGAAAAAAGGATGGAGACCGTCCGGACCAGGTGATTTAAAGGGTTTAAACGAAAAAATAGCTCTTTTAATTTCTGAGTTTAGGAGGGGAGAATCTAGATTGCCTAGGTTGATTTTGTTACAAGTAAAATGATGACTAAGGGGGTTAGCCCAGTTAGTTTGCGAGTGAGAGGTTGTAAAAGTGGAGGTAAAATAGTTTTGAACGTGTGACATGATCATATGATGATCACTAATCCAATTACCAGCATCATCTTTGAAGAAGTTTATTTTATTTCTTCTCTTCCTGTTGGTGGAGAAGACATGGAAGAATTTAGTATTTGTGTCTCCTTCGTTTAGCCACAGGACTCTGGACCTTAATTTCCAATAATCCTCCTCAATTTTTAGAATGTCATTGTATTCATTTTTAAGATCTAATTCTAGATTGCGAAGGAAAGTACTAGTAGTATAACTATTGGCATTTTTGATACCTTGGATTCTTGCAAGTAATCTCCTCATCCTTCCCATAATATTGTCAAAGGAAATATTTTTCCAGGGTTTTAATTTCTCTACAAAGTTAAGGCTGGCTTTGAAATAGTCACTACCATACCAATTATTTTTAACTAGGGATGGGAATTCTGGGTGTTTGCACCAAAAGGTTTCTACTCTAAAGGGAATTTTATGAAAAGACCTATTTTTTTGAATTAGTTCTATAACGATAGGGTTATGATCAGAGTGGATTCTAGGCAGATGGATTATTGAGATTTTAGGGAAGAGATCAATCCACCCCTCATTGCCAAATACTTTATCTAGCATTTTCATGATAAGACTTTTTTTATTATGTCTGTTGTTTGTCCAAGTATATTTACTACCTTTGAACCCTAGATCGAGTAAGTCACAATTGTTGAGTTTTGACCAAATATACCTAGCTCTACTGTCCTTAATAGATTTACCTCCAAATTTTTCACTAGCTGCTAGGATATCATTAAAGTCACCTCCTACTAGCCAGGGCCCTTTATAATAGTTGCTTATATTTTCCAGGTGCTCCCACATAATATTTCTATTTTAAACACAAGTACTAGTATATATTGAAGTAAAGAGCCAAGGTTTACGTATAGGAAGAACCTCTATGGTTGCATGAGTTTCCTGATTTATGCGAACTGTATTTTGAACATTGATTACTTCATCCTTCCACATCATAACCATGCCTACTGACTGAACTTCCGAAGGAACTTCAATCATCTCCGAGAACCCAAAGTCATTAAGCAAATCTGCATGGTTAACCATTCTTGTTTCCAACAGTGTTACCATGCAGGGCCTATGGGTGTCAAGCATTTTCCTAAAGTTTATTCTGAAATTTTCATTGTTCCCTCCCCTTATATTCCAAATTATAAAGTTTGTTGGACGATTCATTGAAAGATTAATTTCGGATTTACCCTCTCCCCATTTTCCCGTAACCCCCCTAAAAGGACAGGATTCCTTCGTAGGGATGAAGGAATCCTTGGCATTCTGGATAGGGTGGGAAGTATTTAATGAACTGGGAGTAGGCGTGGGGATATTGTTAATGGAGGGGGAAAGTGGATTATCTGAAGATGCAATGATTGGTTTTCCCAAGCTTGTATCTTTTAATTGCTCAAGATCTCGATATATAGGAGAATTGATTGTTGCTTTTTGGTTATCCAAGGGTTTGGACATTTGGCTTCCATGCTCTTTTTCTATTGCCATTTGGCTAGCATACGGAAAGGAGGTGGGTTTGCCAAATCTTAAGGAAGGATTTGGAGGAGATCCTTAGGATAGCTCTAGATTATGGAAAGATTTTTTATTTATGGTGGGTTTTAGTGTAGTAGAGGTATAATTATTACTAGGGGTAGTAGTGTCCATTGGGGAGCTATTTTTCATGGCATTGTTTGTATCTAAAAAATTAGTATTAGTAGGTNACGTTTTGAAAAGGGATTATTTATTATTTAGAGTCGCCACTTGGAATTTAGTTTTGGTGTTCCAAGCCACCTTTTATCTTGAATCCCTTAACAAAGGATGGTTTGACTCTTAATTTATGGTCTACGAAAATAAAAGACTGAGTAAGGAATTCCGTTGACCGAGGGGAAGGTGTAAGGCACCCCTCGAGTCCCGTGGTTCTAGCTTAAATCAATTTTTAGCTATTCTTGTATTTTATTGATCATGGCTTATTTATTACCGCTTAATTAATTATTATATTTTTTTTAGTTGTGTTTACCAAGATGCGGAACGCACACAAGGTGCTTCATTGAAATTAAATATTAAACCAAGGTACGGAATATACACATGGTTATAACATAATTACTTTTAA
>ML414121.1:0-77667 GCA_005239525.1 Nicotiana knightiana | reverse complement strand
AGAAGACACATAGATAGGAAATGTTGTAACTCTTAGCTTGCAGCAATATGTAGTTCTCTTCTTATTTTGATGTAATAAGCAAGCAACGGCGACAACAACAGCAACAGCAACAACAGCAACAGTCTTAACTCCAGTGTCCGGTAGTCCCAGCTACCAAAATTTCCCAGAACTACACTGACCTGATTCCTTTATAGAAGGATATGTAGGCAACCTCGGAAGCAAGGTTCGGTCACCTTTTTCAAAATGCTTCATTGTAGTGGTGTGAGCAAAATTAGTCATGGATTCACTGTTTCTTTACACGAAAACTCTTCATGTTCTCGAGCGAAGAGGGGCAGCTGTAAATGCCTAATTTTTGTTTTTTGTTTTGTTTTTCTTTTACCTTATACTTTTGGATAATTATTTTTGTGTGTTTGTAGATTTTTAGTATTAGATTTTTAATTTAATTAGTCTGTTAAGGGGGTTAAGGGACTGGGCTTTGCTTTTTGAAGAAGAAATTGGCCCAAAAATGGACCAAAATCAGCGGCCCAAAGCACCTGACCCGCCCAGCTCAAGACCCCAACCAGACGTGCCAAAACGACGTCGTTTTGGTTAAGTGGCTGAGATTTAATCTTAGCCACACATATTGACTTGATCCAATGGCCTTGATTTAATCATCATTTAGGTATTTGAACCCCTAACCCCCGAAAATCGCCCCCCTATTTCCCTTATCTCCTTTCTTCCTCTTCTTCTTCTCTTCTAAATCCTCTTCTCTCATCTTCAAGACCTAGCCGCCGCCACCCTTCCCCACCGCGCGCCGCTGCTCCAAACACCACCAAAATTTCACCCCTCACTCATCTCAACCTCCTCTTCATGAATCCGAACCCCAAATCCCCATAACCCCTCTCAATCTCCGTAAATCTAAGCCCTAACTGAAACCCTAGCCGCCGCTCACCACTCCAAACTCCAAAACCTTTACACCAACGGCCTCCTCCCACTCTCCTTTTCTCCATTCCAAGCCTCAAAACATTCAATCCCCCCAAAAACAACACCACCAACTGTCGCCGCTCCGCCGCCTCCTCACTGCCGCCGCCAACCCTCCGTCCAGCATAGACATGACCCTTTGGTCTCTCTTTCTCTCTGACAAAGTGTCGGACTCTGCTTGTTTGCCAGAGTTTGCATTATTCGGTTTTTGTCGTCGAGAAAGAGAGGCGTGGAGGTCGATTCGCCATTGAGTTGTTTGTACTACTGTTTTGAAGCCCGAGCGTTTAGGTAAAATCCTAATCCCTTGTTCATCCGTTTTAGTTTATTCTTTATTGACTGATTTTCAGATTTTTAGTTTAGTTTAAGTTCTTTTTAATTAATTAGTGATTAGTCGTCTTATGTTGATTTTTTTTAATAATTATGTTGTTCGTTTATTTGTATTTTTTATATGTATTGTTTGTTCATTCGTGTTGAAATTCTTTGATTAGTCGTCATATGTTGGGTTGTTGGTTTTTATAACTTATGTTCTTTCCCTATTTGTGTTTAGGTTCAGTTTACTTCGAGTTTGCAATTAATTGTTAATTTGTGATTGTTAGTTCGCGTTAGCTTCGATCGTCAACATTAGTCGCTTAATATTTTCGAATCATGTACCTAGTTGATTGTTTAGGTTTCTATTAAATCGTTGTTCAATAACTTATCAATGTTGTTTTTCAGCTGATTCCAATTTTCTATCGTTTAGTTCTCATAAGTCGATTGTCGTTAGTTTAGTTTGTTTGAGTATTTAGGTCAATTACATATAAGTCTGTTTCTGTTTTGCTAATTCTAGTTGGTTTAAGTTTGAGTATATAAGATGAATTTCAGCCATGTGTAGATAATAGTTGAATACTTGAGTTTAAAGTACATGGTTGTTGGGTATTTTACTGTTTAAACATGCTGCTCTGTTTTGTGTCAGAATTTGGTGAAAAATGGACTGTTTTGGCACACAAAGTTAGTCCTTTTGGACAGATTTTTGGTGAACTAAAATCTGTCCAAAAGGACTTATTTTTCCTACTTATGGAGCTCATTCTTTCACACTTGAAAAAACATCTTGAGAATGGTTTGAACATAGAACCCATCACACAATTGCTTAACATCTTTACACACTAAAAAAAATACAACTTTGAGAGTAAAAATCAGCAGCTAAACATATCCAATAGCAAGCTGAAAATTCTGAGATTGGTGAGCGTTTCTTAGAGTGCAAAACTTGTAAGAAATAGAGGGATTCTAGTCAGTTTTTGGGGGAAATAGCTACTAGTTTCAAGCTTTGTACCGCTAGGATATTTCTGGTTGATCCTCTTGGGTTTGAAATCTACCGTTTGTTGTTGTTTTTGCTGCTTCGTTGTTGCCGTTCTGCTGTCCACCTTTTGATTTTGGAAATAGCTGACTTTGCTGTGTTTGTTCTCCTTTCTTCTGTCCAGGTAACTTTCGGACCATGTAAACTCCTAAAATCAAGTTGGAATGAAAACAGTGATGCCTGGAAGTATTAGTAGATTCATTCGTCTATTGTATTTCATTTTTACATGCTCTTGTGTGTTGGATAATGTTATGACAGTATGTTAGTTAATTAAACTGGGTCAAGCATTTTTAGTCTTATGCCAAAGTTTAGGATATAATTCTGCTTGGCCCTCAGTTGTGTGGTTGTGTGAAAGGAGTATGTGTTAAATTTTGAACCCATGTAGTTTCATGTTTGTTCCTTTGTTTGTTGCCAAGTTAAACTTTTTTTTCTTCTTCTTCTTTTCATTGGCCACTGTTTGGTCATAGTTATGATTTTATTTTAAAGCTAAGTGGTCTCATTTTCATTAGTCTTGTTTAGACATTCACAAATGGAGTTTCAGCTAAGGTTGAATGAATATGGTGAATATAGGTTCTTCATTTTTTTTTAATAAAAGGGGTTATTTTCACGTATAATTTGTTATGGCCATTTGTTCTAAAAATAGAGTGTGACACTTCCAATGTACTTGTCTTCTTGATTGAGCATGAGATAGACTAAATGTCTTGATTCATATGAGAGTCTCTATTACCATGATTTAGCATGTTAAAATTCAAAGGATATTTTATATAAGTTGTTACAAAGATTATTTGCTAGCTTCAGTTGGCCATTTGGTTATTAGAGTTGGACCACACAAGTTGAACATCATATGCAAGTTAATAAATATTTTAGCTGGCCTATTTTTTTTAATAAATTCCAGCAGCCCAAAAGCTCTAGAATTCATAAGATGGCCCATTTCTCTTTTAACAAGAATTTAACTCATTTCTTTAAAATAGATAGAGTTGTTCCAACATTTATTTGCATAATTTTCCCAACGATAAGTCTAGAAAAATAAAGATTTTCGTTACTAATTAAAATAACTCATTTCCTTCTAATTAATTTAAACGCTAGGCAATTAGTAGGCGCGGTGTAACTTCACGAAATCGCTTGCGTAGCGTGATGTTTAACATTAAATAAATTAATTCAACGATGTCATTTCATACTCTTAATTTTTTAGTTAATTTTTATTTTATTAATAATTTGCTAAAATCGCGGATTCGCTTGCGTAGCGCGATAGTTAATTTTAATTAATTCCTTTAAATGTAGTAATTTTTTTTGTTTTCAAAAGTAATAATTTACTAATAATCTTTCGTCATAATTGCGGATTCGCTTGCGTAGCGCTGTTATGATAAATTAATAAATTGTCGTCTCGATCACGCATTCGCTTGCGTAGCGTGATTATGACAACGTAATTTATCCAAAAATCATCTTCCTTGATAATTCTAATAATCAAGAAGTAAAAGCGGACAATTAAAACACAAAAACTAATAAATCACAGTTTATTTAGAATTAATTTAAGCCAAGTTTAAGTCAATAAAGCGACCGTGCTAGAACCACGGGACTCGGGGAATGCCTTATACCTTCTCCCCGGGCAACAGAATTCCTTACCCGAACTTTGTTTTCGCGGACCAATAAAAAGAGAGTCAAATCTTCCTTTGATTAGGGATTCAAATAAAAGGTGACTTGGAACACTAGAAAAAATAAATTCCAAGTGACGACTCTGAACAATAAAATGATCCCTATTTCAAAATTGTCACTTCAATTGGAAAAATCCTTTAACCCACAACAATCAATAACACCCATTCTTTTGGGGGGTAGAAAAGAGGTGTGACAATTGTACATGCCGAGCAGCATTGTTACCAGTTATTTGGTTATCTGTTGCAGTTAGTTGTTAAGTTTTACTTCCATTTTGGTTATTTTCGCAATTTGTTAGGCTTACCTAGTCGTAAAGACTAGGTGCCGTCACGACAGTTTACGGAGGGAGTTTTGGATCGTGACAAAGCATCACATAATTTGTACAAAAGATAAAATTTTAATCGTATATATATTCTAATAGTATCATTTGTTAGAGTAATATAATTAACTAATTAATGTATCTAATTAACATCAATTAACATCCACCGTTAGTAAATTAGTATGTCAATTCAAAGCGTAATTGGCCATTGCTTTGTAATTTATATGTAACCTGAATAATCTTTCGGGTCAATGACAAAGTCGTAATACCAGTATCTTTAGCGGCTGATCATCCAGCACACATCCGTTTACTGTCAACTATCAAAATAGAATTGAACTTTTCTTATGAAGTAATTAAGATAGTAGACATCTTGTTCAAACTTTATGAAAGAAAGTTCTATCAAATTTATAAATCTTTGTGCAAATTAATTTGAGTCAGTGAATGTATAATTCACCATTGTTCAGTAATATTGTGTGAAATTAGTATGAATTAGGCTCAGGTTTAAAGAATTTAATGTTTGGCTATTAAACATTAGACGATCATAATGTATAACGATTTTATCCAATGTGAAATAATTTCTGTGAAAAATAATTTAAGCTTAATCCCAATAAATTTTAGTTTCTTACAGTCCACTGTGATTTAGTCTTGATCATGCGTTGTAATGTGATCTTATAGTCCTTCCTTTGATCTACAGTTATGTTATCTTATAATTATAAATATATGTATCTTATTAATAATAAAAAGAAGTATTAATGTCCGGAACTTGAAAAAGAGGGTCCAAGTCAAATTTCTAAACTATAAAATCAAACACAAAATCGTTTAAGTATGTTGGATTTGTAACAAAATACAGTGTAAAATGTACAGAAATTCTTTTAACAAACTCAAAATATTTTTTTAAAAACAAAATTAGTCCAACCCTTGTTTTTCCCATCTTGGAATTCAAAACGAAAACTAAAAGAAATTCTTCAATTTTGTAAACTAATTATTTTTATTTTAATACTTTGAAAATATCTGACTATATACAATTGAACTAACTTCCTTCAATTCTAACATATTGGTTCCACGCTGAGCTAGAGGAAAATTTTAAAATATTTAGTTTTAGGATTTACTTTTCTTATTCATTCATAATTCTATTTCTTCCACTATTGAGTCCTTGTTCTACTACAACTCTTCATCCTAACGTGTCTATTTTCAGTTGTGTCCTTCCATTATATGTTCTTCTCAAAATTAATATAAACAGTTAAATGTATAAAAATTGATTAATATTTTAGAGATATTTTAGTCACTCAATATTTAGCACGATAAATTTGTGCTTTTATAATAATTAGTTTCTAGATACGTGCGTTGAACGTATAAACCGCATCTGTTTGTAACAAAATTATATATCACACGAATAATTAACTACGTGTAATAGTAATTGATGTCCAAGTGGATTGAGCATGAAACTGAAATGAGAAGATGAGTGTCGTTACTTTGATTTAATAGGTGAATTCAAATATGGTTAATATCTTCTGAACCTGAAAACATCAACACTACAATTAGTTAAGGTCGTGATATGTATAGGATTTGTTTTATATATATATATATATATATATATATATATATGTTGATAACATGGGTCATCTTTGTTGATGATATCTTTTATTTTCGCACTGGATTTACGATATGTGTCCTACAAATAAACATAAAATAAGTTGATTAGGTTGGACACATTATACAGAGTATATTTATTTTTAAAATAGTTGAATAATGTACCTCTGTATTTTTAAATGATTCTATATGTGTTACATCCCCAATCTTCACTTTTTCACGCCCTATTTTATCAATATACTTGGCATTAGTGTTATTTCTTTGACTTGTGCTTTCATACGATTATGCATGCGTTTCAATTAGTTTGTACATAGTAATAACTAAATTTTAGTAATAATTCCTTAAAGTCGAATCCAAAACATATCTTACCAATTCTGTAGAGCAATTGCTTTTTCAAACGTTTGATTTATCATTACACCATACTAACATGTGTAGTAGATATTACGAAATTACCTGCACAATTTTAAAAGTAAAAACGTTAAGTATAATGTAAAAGATAAAGAATTTAGCGTAAGTGCAAAAGATTTGGACACACTACCTCGGTATGTTGTATCCTTAACGTCGCATGGCGGTACAATAGATTTTTCAAACATCATATTTTGGAGTTTTACCATTCAATATTACACTAACCATATTTAATGCATTTTATCAATTAATAATATGATAGTTAATATATGATAATAAATAAATAAGTTAACTAACTTCAACTTACTTTTCGTTCATTAGCAATATTTCTCTTCGTTTTCTGTTACCATCTCCGTTGGAAGTATTAACTTTCACTAAGATATCAAGTGTATCTGCAAAAGAATATTAATTAATATAGAATATATGTAAATAACTACAAAGAATTATTAAGTAAATAGGAATAGAATATTATTCATAATGTAAGATTAATCAATAAAATCTAAAGAAATTACCAAATATTGTTCTAGTGCATTGGATTGCCTCTTCGAACGAAACGAAACTGTTTGAGAAGCTAACGATGGAAAACTGATTGTTGCATTTCTGACTATAGTATTATTACTAAACACAATCCCAAAGTCTTTGTGTACTGATTGAAAATTAGGTTTACGATCATTTAAGTGGTCGTTAATGATGTAATAGATATTGCCTTGTTCTAAATGTTCATTCCACATATTTATTTGATCAGTGAAAAGTATTGCTTGCATTTTTGCTCCCTATAAAGTTTTACCATAATTTAATATTGTGATTGAACATAATACGAAGAATATCGGATATAATTGAAAGATAAAAATAATATTACCTCCTCATCTACAAATGATGAGTCCATCGAAGGCCTTGATTTGTTTCATTTTTAAATTCTTCAACTATTCCACATTGAATAAGTAAGACTTTTGTTATTCACTGAAAATTGGATCTTCTCAAACTGTTAAATACCACAAATTCGTTTGCAAATTGAGTTTTAGTTTCCATTACGAGTACCTGAAATCAAGTGCGAACAGATGGTCTTAATATCAAAAGGGCACTAAAGTCATAGAAAACATTCGTAATTTTAAATTTTTTATTTAAAAGAAGATTTAAAAAAAATATTTAGACCAATAATAAAGATAGCTAATGCACTAACGTATTTCCATCCACAATGTGTCTACTACTAAAATTGAGGATTAATAAGCTTTTTATGACTTATACAAGTTGCGCCTCAAAATTGTTATCACATATATAAGAACACAACCCATTGATCAGGCATATTTTTTATGCACAGTAAAACCAACTTTTCAATAGTAGAATAAATATCAAATAAAGTCCAAAATGGTTAAATTAGCGAATAGTTTATGTAAATTGATAATACAGAATATCTCAATCTCAAATTTTGAAGAGTAACAGAAAAATCATAGTTGAACTGTAAGAAAGCTACATAACTTTCGTAACATAATATATTACATCATAAAAAAAAGATTATATAAAATATTATTTATGAGATCGATAAGGAGAATTTTTTACCTGAACCAATGAAAATTATCAAAACTTTGGGTAGATTCAACGACACCATTTGTCAAGGGCTATTTTGTAAGAACACAATTTGAAATTGTAGTCAATTAGAAGAGGTAATAAATTTAATTTTGTGAGAAAATATGAGCAACTTCATGTTACAACCCGATTCGGAGTTGTGATGGCGCATGTCGTAGAATCAGGCAAGCCGCCCATTGTACCTAAGCTAAATTCAATTCCCAGTAAAAATACAATTTTAAACGAAATTACTGATAATACTAATAATCTGAAGTTTTGAAACAATATCTGAAACAAAATTTAAAATCTCCAACCCCGGATCCGGTGTCACTCAGTAATGAGCTGCTGTAAAATAAAGCAAGGAAAAGGAGAAATGGACAACATAGTCTCAAAATAAAGAACAACATGTCGAATAAGAAAGAGAAGACGAGGTCGCGATCGCCAGCTGCTACCTCGACGACTCCAATGAAACTCTGACAGCTGCTCAGTATCCACTACCGGGTTCAGGTGTACCTGGATCTGCACACAAGGTGCAGGGCGTAACGTGAGTACACCAACTCAGAAGTAACAAACCCAAACTATGGGCTGAGAGGTAGTGATGGACTAAACCTCAATAATTAAATCATCAGCGTACAAAATTTAGGCATGTTCACAGTTTATCAGAAAATAACAACAGAATATGCTAGATATATCTCAATATGTTCTACATGCCAACATGTTGCAGTGTGAAAATGCATATAATGCTCATATCTCTCCCACAGAAGTCCACCCAGTACTATATATGGCTCTCAGGCCTAGGGAAGTTCCATCCCGGAATATGCATAACACCGGTGACCGTAGTTTGAGGAAAAGGCCAGTCCAGCCCACGGGAGAAGATCCATCTTCGGAATACAACACTCGGACAAAATTCATGTCCAGGGACGATCCATCCCTCGTAACATCAGCTTCGGACAAGATCCATGTCCAGAGAAGATTCATCCCTCACATAACATCAGCTTCGGACAAGATCCATGCCCAGGAAAAATCCATCCCTCATCATCAATGCGCTCACTGGGGGTGTAAAGACTCCGGAGGGGCCCTAGTGGCCCAAGCGCTATATCAAGCCAACGAAGGCATGATTTAAGTATTGTTACTGTGTGCATCCCGATCTCATAATTGTCTCAATAACAGGCTCTCAGCCTCACTCAGTCATTACTCTTCAGTCTCACTCACGTGGATCACATATGCATCCATCAACCTGAAACAATCATAAGTATGCATATAATTAACAATACTGAGACTGAGGTATGAAGTGATATGCTATAACAGGACTAAGTATATGAAATCAAATAATCACAAAATGAGACAGTAATATACGATCACTCGAGTCTCAGCATTTTCGGCGTGAAGCCTAGCATTTATACTTAGCATGATTTCTATCATGTTCTCAATTACCACATTAATAGAAGCACAGATATCATCAGGGAATAATCACTAAGCGGTGCCATGGGATGAACCAGGTCACAAATCTCACAGTGCATGCCCGTCACTTGGCATGTGTGTCACCAATTCTAATCACATAACAAGTAGTTCGAGGTTTCGAACCCTCAGAACCAAGTTTGAAAACGTTACTTACCTCAAAACCGGTTAAAAACCTAGCCCACAGTGCCTTTGCCTCTAGACTCGGCCTCCGAGTGCTCCAAATATACCAAGAATCAGATTTGTATCATTATTATATACCAATGAATGAAACTCATTCAAAAATTATCAAAATTAACCCAAAATCTCGAAATTGGCCAAACCCGACCCCCGGGCCCACGTCTCGAAATCCGACAAAAATCACAAAACTAGAAACCTCATTCCCTCACGAGTCTACCCATATCAAATTCATCAAAATCCGACTTCAATTGCCTACTCAAATCATCAAAGGAACTTTCCAATTTTTCCTCCCATTTTCCCCCAATTTCCACTTTGATTCCTCAATTTACATGGTAAAAATCAAGACTAATTCATGAAAGTAGGCCAAAAGTGATTGAAGAACACTTACCACAAGAATCCTACTGAAAGTCTCTTCAAAATCCTCCTTCTCCCGAGCTCTCTAATGAGTTTTTTTGAAAATATGGACTAAACCCTCGTTTTTGAACTTAAAAGAATATGCCCAGGCCAATTTCCTTCATCACGATCGCGAACAGTCGCGATCGCAGAGAGTAACTAACACGCCCCCAGAATTCCTTATATGCGAACGCAGGATCCTGCTCGCGATCGTGTACCTCAACCAACTCGACCTACGCGATCGCGGTTGGCTTCACACGACCGCGTAGAGATACGCTCAACACCTGATGCTTAGCTTCTTCTACGCGAACGCAAAGACACCCACGCGATCGCATTGACTAAGCTGCCCAGACTCTGAGATCGCAAACACCCTTATGCGATCGCAGAGAGTAAAATTCTGCCTGCCTCAACTTGTGCTACGCGATCGCGATTGCTCTCACGCGATCGCAGAGAAGAAATATCTGCTGCATAAAAACCAGCAACTCCTAAGGCCCAAAAATGCCCGTTTGAGCATCTGAAACACACCCGAGGCCCTCAGGACCTCAACCAAACATACCAACTCACTCCATAACATCATTCAAACTTAGTCGAGCCCTCGAAACACCAAAAACAACGCAAACACTCTAATCACCTCAAATTCAAGCCTATGAACTTTGAAACTTCTAAATTTCACCAAGGATGCCGAGACCATCCAAAACACATCCGATTGACCTGAAAATTTGCACACATATCCAAAATGACATTACGAACCTGCTCCAACTTCCGAAATTTCATTCCGACCCCGATAGCCTATTTTTCACTGCCGACCGGAAATCGCCAAACTAACTTTCGCCAATTCAAGCCTAATTATACACCGGACATCAGAACTACATTCCGAATACACTCCTAAGTTCCAAATCCTAACGAAGCTATCCGAGCTATAAAATCCACATTCCGAGGTCATTTACCCAATAGTCAACTTCCGGTTGACTTTTCTAACTATGAGGCCAACTTAAGAGACTAAGTGTCTCATTTCTCACCATCATCACTCTGAATCCGAATCAACCAACCCAACGCTAGACAAAAGAGATGAACCACACAAGCAATAAAGCCGAAATGAGGAAAACGGGCTAAACTCTCAGAACGACCGGCCAGGTTGTTACACTTCAGCTATCATAACAATTAGTAATTAAAATTATATATCAACCATAGAGTGTGGTATAATAATTAGTAATTAAAATTATATATCAACCATAGAGTGATAAAAATATTAAATTAACAATTAACTTGATATGAGTTGGAATACCCAACATTGGGAAGAAACAAAAGGAGAAGCCTAATTCGGTCAGTAAACTTTGAAGAAATTGAGTCCTAAACTAAGATTAAATAGACAATGCAATTTGAATCCAAAACTGATCAAAAGGGACGTGTCCTAAACTAAGACCAAATAGACAATGTTGAATCCAAAGCTGATCAAAAGGGACGTAAAGGCAAGAATCCCAAACAGGGTAAACTCTGGACAAGTAGCTGATAATTAATTTATTTATTTATTTTGAAGAAAATAGTTATTACATTTACAATTATAACCAACATATAATATACTTACGAAGGGTAAAAAAATATGAACGATATTTCGATAGGACCTTCTTGTTTTTAATATAAACTAGCTTTAGTGTACATGCGTTGCACATGTTTTTATGTCTACTAATAAAAAGTGTATAAAATTTAGAATAAGAATGAATTATGTGTAATAACAATTGACATGATAAATGTTATATTTATATAATTAAGAGTAAGAAAAGGGGGTATTATCACTTTTAACCCGCGCGCCAGAAACTTTTATTAATTGAAAAGATCATAAAATTAGGAAATGTTAAGGACTTCTTACCTAAAATAAGTTTTGATTTAGTAAAAAAAAAATGGCTTGATTTAAGGTCCTAAATATTAGGAAAGCAATTTAAATTACAATTTTATCCAATGTAAAACTAATTTTTAAAGGGTAAAAAAGGCAAACGACATTTCGCTAATGCCCTTCGTGTTTTTAATATAGTACTAATCGTAGTGTACGCGTGTTGCGCATGTACATTATCACACAAATTTTATACTAAAAATTATGTTCAAATTACAAAAAATAAGTGTAAGCTCTTGAAAAAGATAACATCGATCCTAAATAAATAACTCGAGAAAAGTAGAAATTTTGTCGCTTAGAAGTCCTCAATCACCATTCAATTTAGTCACCTTAAACTTTGTGTCAGTTTTATAATTTTATCGCTTCAATTTCACAAGTTATCAAATTATTCCTTTTTAGTTTAGCAAAAATATATAGCCCTTGAATATTTAAGAGTTTTGGCACAAATATTTTTAACTATATTTGTGACTTCTACTTTTACTGTTGTTCTTCAAAGAGTTATTAGATAACTCAAATTTAAAATTGAATCCTTTGATCTTTTAAAGATTTGTGAATAAGGGGTGGTCAAATAGCTCATAAAAGAAAACTTATAAATGAAAGTATGAAGCCTGAAAATAACTAATATCGAATTAATATTTTACAACAAGCTGTCATTTGTTTGGAGGAATACAAAATTTTAAAAAAAAGTTAATGATAACTCATATATAATATGTTTTGTCTCTACTATTTCTTCACTTTTGCTTCTAGTTAGCACTTTTATCAATCAAAATCTTAATACTATATAAAGAATTTTGTCAACTAATTAAAAAAATAATTCCATTTATATGATGAATTTAGGAAAATTGAGTCAGTTTATTTGTCTAATAAGTTATTTAAAAAATTTACTAATTTACTATTAAAGGAAATAATTTATATTTTGTTATTCAAATGTTAATATAAATCTTCCTTAGTTTTAAATATTTAACTGTAATGATAAATTTATGTACTAAGCGTTATATTCTACAACATCATTTGTATTATTGACTTTTATCAATCACGTTTTTTTCTCTTTAATATATTTTAAATACTTCCTTGTTTACTTATAGTTTTTTACTTAGTCTTGCTTTTCAACTAAGATAATTAATTATATAGAAATAATTCTTAGAATTCTATGATAAGGAATAATTCAAATAAAGAGAGATTTGGTCTTCAAAATATTAGTTAATGTCAATGTTCTAAAAATCTAATTCGTTACAATTCTATGACAAATAATAACTCAAACAAAGAGAGATGTAATCTTCAAACTTTTAGTTAATGTCAAAGTTGTAAATATTACAAAAAATAATTAAGTTAATCAAATTTCAAAAGGGTAACCTTTTTGAACTTTCAATGAATATGACTATAAACCTTTAATTACTGCCAAATGCATTTAATGGTTCAAATATTAAAAGGATATATATAAGGTAAATTTTAATTGATTTTAAAGTCCCTAAATAGTAGGAATTCCTATATAGTAGTTCAAATAAAGAAAGATTTAGTAATCAAAATTTTAGCTGATTTCAAATGCCTAAATATTAGGTAAATAATTGAATTAAAATTTTATCCAATATAAAGTCTATCTTTAAAGGATAAAAAAGGCGAATAATATTTCGTTAAGCGGCTTCGTGTTTTTAATATAGTATATAAGTGTGTGTATATATATATATATAAAGAATTAATGAAAATTCAAACAACTTAGAAAAAAGCTTAGAATGAGTAGGATTTTAATGCTACACCATTTAATTGGAGTTAAATCCCACCAACCTCTTATCTCTTATCAGAATCTACTTTTCGCCTATTTAAAGTCAACTTCATTAGCTTCGACAGCTAAATCAATAAATTTATTTATTTTTCACAAATTAAATTTAGATAGTTGGTAATTTCTTATAATTATTATGTGTTGCAACATCCAAAGTTGCGGTTTAACGATTAATGGAATTTAAATGTAAACTATATAAGACTAGGGTACGAATCTATTATGTGTTATTCAAAAGTGTTTTTCAAATTGATTAGTCAAACACAAACTGCCTTTGGAAAAAAACATTTCTCAAAATAAACTGATTTTTCCAGCTTGACCAAACATGCTATAATTCAGAAATATATTATTTTAGAAATTTTAGGTGTTTCTAGCCATGGCAATTTTTTTTTTAAATATAGAGGATGGTTAAACGTTTTGAAATAGAGTAACTTGTTGGTGACGAAACGAAAAAGAAAAAAAAGTTGTTGCTATTTAGTGGTGCCTCTGGTAAAGTATGGCGACACTGCTCAGAAGTTGGCAGAGTAAAAGTGGGAACTTTGTCTGTGTCTCCGGTGAAAGTGAAACATAGAGAGAAATGCAGAGGTTCAAATCATCATTCTCAGTACTGCATCCTTTTGTACCCAGCTCCTGCTGCAGAAGCCTTTGTACTCTGTCCAATAGCGATGTCATTGTCGACCCAGTTATAACTTATAAGCACACACACACTTTTTCAATTACTGTATTTGAGTTTGACACTTCCACTTTAAATTTTTTGATCCACCACACATAATATTTCTTGATTTCTGCTGTTTCAGGTATTAGTTGAAGGGAAAGGTTCTAATAGGACTGTTATACTCAATAGACCCTCTGTGCTTAATGCTCTCAATTATTCCACTGTCAGTTTCAAATTATGCATCTACATTTTGTTGTTTTTTTCTTCTGATTGAATTAATGACTCTTTTTATTGTTGTTGTTGTTGTATAAAGGTGTCTAGGTTATTGCAGCTGTACAGAAGTTGGGAAGATGATCCTGCTGTTGGATTCCTAGTATTGAAGGTAATTAGTTGAAAATATTCTCGCCTTGTACAATCATTTTGCAATTGAGTGATCACTTTCCTTTTTTGTTTTTCAACTTTTGAAAGGGGAAGGGCCGTGCATTTTGTGCTGGCGGTGATGTTATTAATACTTATAATATGATACAGAAAGGTACAACTGCTATTCCTCTTGCTATTTAGCAAATATACTAAATTCTCAATATTGTTTTCTTCACCCACATTTCCTGGTGAGGCATGACAGTTGATATGAAAAACTTAATCCACTTCTTTTACCGTTGCCTGAATCCCCATCTTCACCATAATAAAGTCCATGAACTCCTACTTCACATGATCATAGATCTTCTCCACGTTTAGTTTAGATCCCCGCCTCTCTTTGCTTCCTTTTTGTGGTCGGCTAATAAGCCGGTGTTTGGACATAAAAAAATGTGATTGTTGAGGAGAAATAGTATTGGACTTTGAAATTGTGTCTAAACATACATTTCACTTGAAAATTTGTTGTAGCTTTGTGAGGAAAATGAATTTTACACTCATGAAAAATATTTTCAGTCCAACGTATAACCAAACGATGTTTGAAGATAAGTTTATTTTTTTAGAAAAGGAACACTTTTTTATGGACAAGTGAGTCCTGTCTTCCTTCCACGAACGCAATCTGAGATGCAGACACTGTCTTGTCCAAAACCTTCTTAGTCTATAGAAAGCACCTTCGAAATTATCTTATAGATGCTTCCCACTAAACTTATTGGCTTGTAGTCTTTAAGTATCGTTTCTCTATCCTTTTTCATCAGTTGCATTGGGGCTTCTCTCAAATTCTCCGTTCTCCTGATAAGCAACAATGGTCTCCATAACCTCTCCTTTAACCATACTCCGGCACCGTTGGAAGAAAGACATGGTAAAACCATCCAGTTCCAGGGACTTATCACGTGCCCATTTCTCCACCGTCTCCCTCACCTCGTCTTCCCCGATCACCCTCTCGAACCACTCCTCTTATCTTCACCTATCTGATTGAACACTAGCCTTCCCAGTTTTGGTCTCCAACTGTCACGATCCAAAACCTGACATGTCTTGATGGCGCCTATCATGGTACTAGGCAAACCGATGTTTCACACATGTCAATATTTTTAAATCTCAAATATATGAAAATAGGTTTAAATAAGTAAGAATTTCGTAAAAACTGAATATAAACATCGTAACAATTCTCCCATAAATGTCACGAGGTACATGAGCATCTACACAACCAGACGATCTCACTAATAGAACACTTTCTAGGAAAGTAGAACAATATAAACAAGACTAAAAGATAAAGGAAGAGAGTCAAGGTCTGCGGATGCCAAGGCAGCTACCTTGATGATCTCCGAACTGATGAAACGCGAGGAATCAGCAACCGTCGTGCCCGGAAATACCTGGATTTGTACATGAAGTGCAGGGTGTAGCGTGAGTACAACCAACTCAATAAGTAACAAGTCTAACATGTGTCTGAAAGCAGTGACGAGCTCAACAATACAGTAAAGATATAGAGTTCAACAATACAGAAAAGTAGGCATGCTTCTAGGTTCAACAGTTAAGTTTAGCACGGATAAAATATGCCAAGTGTGACTGATAAGAAGAGTATGACGTCTACATGCCAATGTGAATATCGTATGTGATGCAACACAGTGAAATCCCAAGTACTCACACTCTTAGAGCACTCAATCTGCCCGTCTCAATTCTCGCTCGTCATGCTCAGTCACTCAGCACTGTATGATGCCTGCTACGGCGCAGTCCGATCCACATATATTCATAAGGCCTGTTGCGGCGCGTAACCCGATCCACGTATATATAGTCATAAGGCTTTTTGCAGCGTGCAACCCAATCCATGTATATATAGCCACAATGATTGTTGCGGTGTGCAATCCGATCCACATATATATAACCATAAGGCTTGTTACGGCGTGCAACCCGATCCACATATATATAGATATCACTCACAGCACGTCACTCAGGCCCCAACTCATTCACCACTCTAGTCTCTCGGGCTCCACACTCATGCTAAGCAGCCCTAATCAATGTATGAGATGTGACAATATACAATAACAGAGACTGAGATATGATACGTATAATAATGAATCTGACTGAGTACATAACTGCAACTAACAGCTAACTCAACAGCAAAGAACGACCATTGTGGGTCCCAATAGTACCAGCATATATCATAAACATGATTTCTAGCGTGAGTCACAGCTCAAGTGCTCTAACGCATAGAGTACAACAAAATTGTTCAGAAAAAATAGCTATACAGTTCTAGAGAATCGACTAAATCACAATTTCTACGGTGCACGCCCACACGTCCGTCACCTAGCATGCACCTCATCTCAACATCAATAACATAACATGTAATTCGGTGTTTCATACCCTTAGAACCAAGTTTGGAAGTGTTACTTACCTCAAACTGTACAAAACTCTACTCCAACAAGCCCTTGCCTCACGAAACGGCATCTGAATTCCTCGAATCTAGCCACAATCAGTTCGATACAATCAACATGAGCTAAATGAATCAATTTCATAAGAAAATACTAAGTTCTTAATCAGAAGTCAAAAAGTCAACTCAAAAGTCGGCATCGGGCCCACGTCTCGGAATCCAATAAAAGTCACAAAATCTGGAAGCTCATTCAACCACGAGTCCAATCATACCAAATTTACCAAAATCCAACATCAAATCGTCACTCAAATCCCCAAATTAAACTCTCCAAATCCCTAGCCAACCGCCAAAATTACACCTAAAAACACACAAACTAGGTGGGAAATTCGATGGGAAAACATAATTATTGAATAAAAATAACCACAAGTGGCTTACCTCAAGAATCCCTTCGAAATTCCTCTCAAAAATTGCCTAAGCCGAGCTTGAAATGTCCAAAAATGATGAAAATCACGGAACCCTCGGTTTTATTACACTACCCAGCCTTTTCGCTTTTGCGGATCACTTAACTGCACATGCGGCTCCGCTTTTGCGGAATTTCCTCGGCTTCTACGGACATGCCTCAGATGCCCTCCTTCGCTTCTGTGATGCTTCCTCCGCATTTGCGCTCTGGCAGGTGCAGAAATTCCATTGCACCTACGCATAGACCCCAGCTGGCCAACTCCATTTCTGCGCCAAACACGCCGCATCTGCGACCACGCAGGTGCGGAAATCCCTCTCACCTGCGACCACTGCACTCCCCTTCCCAGGCCACTTTTGCGTTCCCCTGCTCGCTTTTGCGAGCTCGCACCTGCGAATCAAAATTCCTCAAGTGCGATTGCGTCAGAGCTGGTGCTTCAGCAATTTTTCAAATCCCAAATTCGATCCGTTAACCATCCGAAACCAACCCGAGGCCCCCGGGGCCTCAACCAAATATACCAACAAGCTAAAACACGATTTGAACTTAGTAGAGCCTTCAAATCACCTCAAACAACGCTAAAACCACGAATCGCGCATCGATTCAAGCCTAATAAACTTTTGAACTTCTAACTACCACATTTGATGCCGAAACCTATCAAATCACGTCTGATTGACCTCAAATTTTGCATACAAGTCACACATGACACCACGAACCTACTCCAACTCCCGGAACCCCAATCCGAGTCTAGTAACCACAAAGTTCAATCTCGGTCAAACTTCTAAATTTCTAACTTTCGTCATTTCAAGCCTAATTCAACTACGGAGCTCCAAATCACTATCTGGACACGCTTGTAAGTCCAAAATCACCTATCGAAGCTAACGGAACCATCGAAACTCCAATTCGAAGCAATTTATACACAAGTCAACATCCGGTCAACCTTTTCAACTTAAGCTTTCAAACTTGAGACTAAGTGTCTCAACTCATTTTGATACCTCTTCGGACCCGAACCAGCTACCCGGGTAAGTCACGTAGCAACTATTAAGTATAAACTGAGCAGTATATGGGAAAACGAGGCTACAACTCTCAAAACGACTGGTCGGGTCGTTACACCAACTCACCTCCTCTTTAATTCTTTATACAACTTTCAAAATCATATATATTGATTTTTGCGCTCATTGTTACACAAATGCTGCAGGGAACATTCTTTGTTATTATTTTGGGAGCTCTTTTCTCCCTTATAGATCTTGTTTTTTTTTTTCTCATTATATTATGCAGGTAACATCGACGAGTGTAAAGACTTGTATCAGAAAATATACAGTCTAGCATATGTTATTGGCACGTACTCGAAACCACAGGTGAGTGTCTATCTTTTTTTTTTTCCTTTTCTCCAGATAATAGATGACAGAAATTTTTGTAATCATTAGATATTCCTCTTGTTGTACTCCGGGTCCAAAGTTCCAGGTGAGATACTGGTCTCCAATAGAACGAATCCCTGTAACAGTATATCACACATCTTCAGCAACCAGTATGATCTAGTTGAGCAACTGTATCCACGGCTTCTTGGAACTTAAAACATGTTGCTGACAACTAAAGAAGAAGTTTTAGTTGGTCTATCCAGCTTCTTATACTAATTTCTCCTTGTTTGTTGCCTTTTCTTAATAACGAGAGAAGCTTAGAAAATCAGAGATTCTATCAAGGGTGCAGGTAAAAATGCCTTATGCGCCCAAGTTCCAAGTATTGAAGTAAGTTAATGATTCTTAAAGGCAGCAGGCTCTGCAAGAGTACAAGTGGATAGTTATTTACCTTTTTACCTCTAATAATGTTCGAGAATCTGCCAGCCTTTAAATAACATAATTAGTTGCTGAACCTAGGTTTTAGCCACTTCAATTAGCTTTTATTGGTTACTGACTTACTGCATTGAAAAATATGGACTTGCTACCACTAGGTGTGGCAATTTGAGCCCAAACTTATCCAATCGGTCCAGAGATTAATGGGTTGGACTATAACTATTTTAGCTCATGGGTTTATTTGAGCTGAGCCCAAGTTAACCCATTATTTTTTATAGCCCATTTTGACCCATTAAGCAGCTCAAATACAACTCATGAAACGGAAAAAATTCAAAAATAGCCATATTTATAAGTGGTCATTCAAAATAGCCACAGTTTTAAAATTCATCGAAATTTAGCCACTTTTCATGTAAAGATAAATCTGAACAAAAACACTATTCAAAATCCGGAAAATACTCCAGTATATTCCAGTGTACTTTGTTCGAACTCTAGTATATTATACTGGAAGTCCCAGTAAAGTATACTGGAGTTCCAGCAAAATATACCGGTCCAGTATATTATACTGGAAGTTCATACACGGGTGCTCGAATCTCCAGTATATTATGCTGGAATTTTTTGCGTGTTTGGCGTTCCAGCATAATATGCTGGAAGTTCATACACAGGTGTACCGAACTCCAGTATATTATGTTGGACCGGTCTCTGTTGCAGCAAAATAGTGGTTATTTTTCAATGACTTGGCAAACGCTGGCTATTTTTGAATGACCAGTCCGAAAACTGGCTAGCCCGTGCTATTTTTACCCCTGAAACTCACCCAAAACAAATGTATCTCAACCCAAAGGTAAAAGACTTTTTTATGCAAGATGAGCATGGTTCTAAAACATGAGTCAAGTTGGGCGGCTTGGACTATGACCTATTGTTTAGCCCATCTTGACCCAGCTCATCTTAGCCCAAGTACGATTTAGGCTGGGTTGGACAATGACCCATTTATTGACCTAACTCATCTTGACCCGTCCAAATTCAGCTCAAGTCGCACATTTGCCACCCTAGCTGGCACTATAAAACCACAGTTTTTTAGAAATATTCTATGACAACAATTGATTGGCTTCTTCTTCCCACTGTTGTATGGACTGGAATAGTGAAAAATTAGCAGTTTAGTAGTCATTACCCTTTTGATGAAAAAGGCATAAGTGAGTGGAAAGCAGTCTTTTTCTAGAATCTAAATATTTGGCTCACTCCTACTGCTCTTCACTCTAGTTATCCTCGCCATTATACTCTACTCGTGGAATCTAATCTCCTAGGACCATGCAGAGATTCATAATTTTACCTGCTTAAACATACAATACGGATTAATATGATGCTTGATATCACGGAGGGGATAAATGACTGTTCGTAGGTAAAAGAAAATACTTTTTTATAATCTTTCCAACCCCTCCAATTTCAATCCTCTTTCACTTACTTATCAAACAAGAGAAATGACTTATAATTCTCCTCACACCTTTGCATTTCTCAACCCAACCAAACATACTCTTTAATTAATCTTGGAGTCTCTAACTGCCTAGTGTTGGCTTTCATAGTATATTCTTGTCTGTTATACTATTATTCTGTGCTCACCACTCTTTCAGATTCTTCCTTTACTTAACCTAGTTTGCTCAATGTCTCCCCGTTCTTAGAATCAAGGGATTGTGGTTTAGACTTTAGTGGTAAGATAATGACTATGCACTGTTGCTTGGAATGGGAAGAACCGTGGGGATGGCCTTTTGATTTAGTAATTTGGTGACAAGTACAAGGATGTATACATCTGCTGAGACAAAGTACACATCCATTATTTTTCTGTCAGCACTCTGTGATCTGCTAGTCTCTAGTGTGATGCATGAAGTCCCGCACTTATTTATGAAGATCTTCATCTAGATTGGCTTTAATCTAGGATTTCTTCCCTTTTTGATTGACGATAACTTTCCATTACCTTTTCTGTTTCTTCTTT
The DNA here is from genome assembly GCA_005239525.1 of Nicotiana knightiana. Classification (NCBI taxonomy): domain Eukaryota; kingdom Viridiplantae; phylum Streptophyta; class Magnoliopsida; order Solanales; family Solanaceae; genus Nicotiana; species Nicotiana knightiana. The sequence continues at coordinate 56,498 of ML414121.1, read as the reverse complement.
TGGGGTGACTGTGTTACATCTCTTTTGGCAATGGAGTAGTTTCTTGCAATTAAAGGACTCAACTGATTCTCACGCAGGTAGCTCTGCTAAATGGAATCACAATGGGTGGTGGAGCCGCAATTTCAATCCCAGGAACATTCCGTGTTGCCACTGAAAAAACTGTAGTATATCTGCCCTTATTCTGCAATTTTGTTCTTTTTAAGTATCTTTCATTTGCTTTGATGTATCCCTGTCAAATGGGTGCAATAAGGGTGGGAATACTTAGTGTGGATATACACTATAAATTAGCAAAATGTTTGGTGTTTCCCATATTGAATACTTATGCACATCCATACTTAATACGTCGCCATAAAAGAGTAACATAACTTCTGCTGTTCTTTGTTAGTTCTACCATTAAATTGACCAAATTTAAATACATTAACTTTAAGTGGTTTTTGACTCTCTGGTAATCTACCTACTGGGGATGTCTATGTGACTAGTTGTATGGGCATGCATATTTTGAGTCCAGATTGCAATTTTCATATTGTTGAACAGTCTTAATCCTTTTTTTTGTTTTTCCTAAATATTTGAACAAAATCTTCCTTCTGAGTTGAGGTAAAGAGATTTGGAGTCCCTAACAAGGATGATCTCGAGAAAGGAAACAGAAATTTCTAGCTTACCTTTTCTTCTTGGGATCAAAAGAAGACACTTTCGCTTGCAATCAGCTTCATTGCTTAACTTTGCCTCTTGCTCCTCCATATAATTCGTCTGTCATATCACGAATTGAGTACCATATGTTTTGTGCTGCTTTATGCCGACTATATTCTTTCTGATCTTATGGCGTAGCACCTGTTGGTTTTAACGATGTTCATTTTCTATTATGCACTCCTATTCTTTCACCATTTTTCATGCAAGCGATAAGGTTGTGATCATGATATCCATGATTGACGTTTTGGACTTCTTTATTTGAACCAAAGATTGACCTAACTTGTGATTTTCCATATTGATAATCTTTTCTGAGAATTTGCTTAAACATGATATTTGCTTGGTAAGACAAACTAGGTGTACTAAAGTTGGATCATGGAATAGGTGATAGTGAAAGTGAATGTATTCACTTTATCCTTGCCAAAAACACTTAAAAGAGGTTCCTTACATAGCTTCCTTTGTGGACTTCTGATTAATTAAAATGGTGCTATGATAATTGCAGGTTTTTGCCAATCCTGAAACATTGATTGGTTTCCATCCAGATGCTGGTGCATCCTTTTACCTCGCACACCTACCTGGTTATTTAGGTAACGCTGCCAATTAATTTGGCAAGCAGTCATTTTGTTGATGTTTTGTGGATTCAAATGGTGATAAATTGATTAGCAGCTAGTTATCAGGAATCAACTCAGTTCCCACACTGAAAAGCTAATACTGAAAGCTATCTCTGTTGTATGTTTACTAGTGCTCCAAGTGGAAAATTACACCACACGGTGTCACCTACTTGGAGTTTCTCTTTTCTGTAAGAGGGTGCTGCCCTTACCCTCAATCAGGGATGGTTTTATTGTTGTCGTCAGTTGTTCTCATGAAGCCTTTCTGGGAAGTAGAAGCATGCAACAAAGCTGTCAGACTTTTCTTCCATATGCTTAGATCACATGTTCTGGACTTGTTCATTAGGTCTCTTGTTCCATCTCCTTAAAGAAAAAGAATTGATCGCACGAAAAAAAACTGTTCCCAGAGTACTTCTGTTCACACGAAATGTTGAATGCTGGAGTGAAATAAACACTGTGCTGCTGATGTTGGAAGGAGTGAAGACATCAATGATTTGTTAACCTTTATGGATGGACAAGGTAGAAAGGGAAGTTGTCGGAATTTTAAGGGAATGGCGTTCTGGCGATGCTATTCTCATTGGAACAAAGAAGAGGAGGAGAAAGGAAGGGAGCGGAGTGCTGATCATCTGGACAGGAGATGGAAAAGGAAGGGAGGAGAGCTTGGATGTGATTGGGTTTCTTTAAGTGGTCTATCTAATGAAAAGAATATGTGCTCAACTCTTCAGCTTTTAAGATATCTCTTTTTGATGAAGTTCAGCTTTTAAGATATAGATATTTTCTCACCTTACATAACTGCTCCACCTTTTTTTCTGGAAGGGCCATGAATTTTGATTTCCTTCCAAATTCTTTTCTCTTGTCTGTAATCCCCCAGTGTTTTGGCACAGGAAATTCTTTATGTTGGTAGCTCTTTTAAAGAAGAAGTAGGAAATATTAAAACAATGAACTGCAGCTAGTAATTCCTCTTTGGATTTATTAATTTAACATTATTGAGAAACATCCTCCATTATCATCATGAATATTATTCCTTCACTGAGCAATTCATACATTCAATGCCATTGTATTGCTGTGTGTACCATGGCTCACCCTGGTTCAAGAATTGTTGCAACAGGTAATATTAGTTACTAGGGAGCTGATTTTGTACTGCATTTGCAGGAGAGTACCTGGCCCTAACAGGAGATAAGCTCAGTGGAGCGGAAATGATGTCCTGTGGTCTTGCTACACACTACTGTCTCAGCGAAGTCAGTTCCTTCCTTTGAATCATATATTTCTCCGGTTGCTGTACAATTACTAAGATTACCTGATATATGTATCATCTGGCTATGTCGCCTTTCTCCTTTTCAATCCTCTCAGAGGCTTCCCTTAATCGAGGAACAACTCGGAAAGCTTATAACGGGCGAACCTTCTGTCATTGAAAGTTCCCTTGCAAAATTTGGAGATGTTGTCCATCCGGATCGAATCGGTGTACTTCAAAGGTACTGCTTATCTTGTGCACCAGGTCCGAATTAGAGATCCATACTGTTTGAGCTTCCATTCACTGGGTTTCATAAAGCTTCTTTAGGTGTCTAGGCTTCTTTAGAAATTCTGCGCCGTCCTCCCTCTTGTTGGAGAAACGAGTTGAACCAGTCTATGGACCCTAAAGTTTTCATGCTTCTAGTTCTCGTAATGCTTCGTGCACTAACCTATTTTGAGTTGTTCTCTGCCTTCTAGCAATTATTTTAGCTCATTTTTATAATTAATTTCAACGAAGTGGCATTCACTTCGTATAGCTATGTCTTTTTGGTGATACATAAACATGCTTATTGGAGATTATGCTCTATGCAATCTTGATAAAAGAATTACTAATTACAAAATTAAAATGTTTGGCATTGTTAGTTACTTTCTTTAGAACTCTTCATTGCACCTTCAGTCTCTGTTTGTTTTGTCATTCTTCTGTATCTATTAATACCTTGCTTGCCTTAACTCCTGATGCTTTAAACTTATGCAATTTAAGTAGTATGAGTTTTACAGGCTGATGATTATGGATTAAGCTTTCTCATGCTTTCATGAATCTTCTAATTTTGGTTTTTCTTTAGTTTTCAAAAGTTTTTGGTTATCTATCCTGTTTTCCTTCTGCATCGTATCTGCTTAAATACCAGCCTATATCTGATGTTTTTGTTAATTCGCGTTGTCTGTCCTGTATAGGATTGAAACACTTAATAAATGTTTCTGCCATGAGACAGTGGAGGAAATCATTGATTCTCTGGTAAGCATGTAATCTTTACCTTCTGTTTCTGTAAAAAAGATGTAGTAATTCTATTTTGCTAAGCAAAAGCTCTTAAAAAGATATGAAATTTAATATCTTTATTGTTATGTTCAATCAAACAAAATTCTGAAGGATAAGAACTTATAGCAGAATTTCAAGAACAGAGTTTTTGTCTGTTTATAAATATCTACATCTCATCTTTGTCTGAAAACAATAGTCAGAAAGCCTATAGAAATCTTTCTAGGTTTGTGATATAATAGCACAGCCACCCAAGCTCGCAAATCTATCCAAAATAGTTTCTGCAGGACAAGAGTTTTCTTTCCTGGCGATATACATAGGGTCTAAATTTCTTCTCTTGTTTTCTAAATATTTTTTTGGCACACCTCCGATCATTAATTCCTAAAGAATTCAGGAAAGTGAGGCAGGCAAAACAGCAGATGCCTGGTACATTTCAACACTGAAGAGACTAAGAGAGGTGTCGTCATTGAGCTTGAAGGTTTCTTTAAGATCAGTAAGTTCCTTTTGAACATTTTATCCTGTAACATGCCCACCTGCATTCTTGGATGACACTCCACAAAGTGCTTTTTTCTACCAGATACGTGAAGGCAGATTTCAAACTCTTGACCAATGCATAATTCGTGAGTATCGAATGACATTACAAGCATTCTTTGGACAAATTACTCGCGACTACTGTGAGGTACAGCATTTTTCTTGATACTGGTTCAATTAGTAGAAGCTATGAGTCCTTGCAACTGAAACTGCATCTGTGTCTTCTCACAGGGGGTTCGAGCACGGATGTTGGATAAAGATCTTTCCCCCAAGGTAAACCATTTTCCTTTTTGGCACTTCATTGAGTATGATGTATCTTCATAGAAACAATTTGTGTGTAGCAGCACTTTTTTGAAGTCATTGATTAAAGATAAAGGTTAGGGGCATGTGATGGTAGTATTAAGTTGTGGGTGAGGCATAAGGATTCATCACGAAGGCTGCCAGCCTACAAAACAAACGAGAATGTTGGGTGAGGCATAAGCCTAATCTTCTATGATTTTCATAAATAGAAAAGGGTGAAAATAATATATTCATGTGGAGCAACTGTATGGAGTTAAGATTGTAGGTAGTCGTAGAAAACAATTTACACCTCTAACTCATTGGGGAATAAAAACATTCTCAATAGTTTGTTAGCCAATCCTTGAGGTCCAATACAATTGGACTATTCTTTTTCCAGTTCCAACAAAAGAACACAATTGAAAGGGGAACACACTGACACACAAACAAAGAAACGCACGCACAAATAAGCACACATCAGGAAAATATTGTTACAGCATGCTAATCAGAGCATCAACTCTAGTGGGGTCTGTCTTATGAGCACCCAAGGGCATGGCCTATCGGTCAATGAGATCGGTGCAAATCTTGAAGACCAGTGCTCAAATTCGAACAAGGACAAAAAACATTGGGCGACTTCCCATCTGTTAAAATTTTGGGGGGTAGACTTACCTGGCACTTGAGGGTACCATCTCAAAAAAAGAAAAAAAAGAAGAGGAGTTACCCAGTGCAGTGGAAGTAGCAAGTGCTTGGTGGAATAGTCAAGGTGAAAGCAAGTTGGTCCAAACATCACGTTATATTTGTCTTGTGGATAATGCTGCCCAAGTCCATTTTCTATGGTAATATGACATTTCTTACTGATCACGCCCAACTCTAGTCCTAAAAAGAATAAATGGTCGTTACAAATATAGTCCAGTCTAAGAGTTAGGAGTCGAATCCCACAGAGAGTTAAGGTTTAGCTATAACTGTTCACTATCATTAAGAAGACAAGTTTGAACAGATTCTGGAGTATAGATATTAAGATTTTTAAGTTTAACTAATTAACTAACAAATTAAAGAGTAAATTATCAACTAAAGATATCAAGGGTTAGAGACAGATTAAGGAGGCCTGGAGTTATGATTTCCTCAATTGTCGAAATCTTTCATGCTACGTCTCCTATAATTTCGTCTAAGTATTCTCTACCGATCGTGAATACTTCAGTTGCCGTAATTCTCTCCCGAGCAATTACAACAATTTACTAGACATATTCTCCCGAACTACGCTAGCTGGCACTATCTTACCGCTTACTATGACCACATCAAGGCTTTGTTATTCCTAAACCCACCTTTAAACCCGCCGAATTGATTCTTCACATACTTTAGGAGTTACGTTGTTTAACAACCACCTAAATGTACCGTTTTTCGAGCACTACATAATAAATAGGTCAATTGAGAGCTCTTCAATTAACTAAAACAAGCACTTAATTGAACAAGTAAAGAAATTCAAAGGCTAAAGTATATTAAAACTTAACAAGAATTCATCCTCCAAAAGGTTCCATCAAAACTCTAAATAATCAGTTAGCGACTCATAATAGTATATTGAAATACAATACTAAAATACATAACCAACAATGAAAAATAGGAAGAAGAAAGGAAAAACTTGTGGTTGAATCTTCCTTCTTGCTCCTAGTGTATTCCTGCCTCGAAAGGTGTTGTTTTACCCTAAAGTAGTGCCCCCCCCCCCCCCCCCCCCCAAACTCCCCCTCTCAAAATGACGTTTTAGAATGTATTTCTATCAATTAGGGTTTGTATGGGACGGAGCTAATCAATCCAATCTTGGATAGGACAGTTGGAATCGGTGTCAACTTTTGCGCACCGCACAACCATAGACGCGGATTCAGCTTTCGAAATTCTTTCATTTCGCGAAGAGATTCGTGCATTCGCTTCACTTCACTATTTTGTGCATTCAATTGTCTCCTCTTTCGCATATGTTTTCGTGCCAGTTCTTTCATCTATTTCTTTTTGCAACAAATTGACATCTTTTATTATCCAAACTTACTTGTACATCCAAGTTATTTCACTTCAAAAACCATGAAATCTTTGCATACGACAAATGAGATCAAAACACAGTATAGCTAAAAAACATACACGTTTAGTCATTTATCACTTACGTACTGGAGTTGTTTGTTTCAGCCTAGCTACCATAGTTCAGCTGTTAGAGCATGCTAGTTGCGAGTTTTTGAGTTGCGTTACTTTTTGACATAACATGCAGTGGGATCCTCCAAGCTTGGAACATGTAACGAGTGACATGGTAGATGAGTATTTTTCTCCTCTAACAGCCTTGGAACCGGATTTGGAGCTACCAACACAGCAACGGGGAGTTTTCGCGTAGTCTCTGCCCTCTGGGAAGGACAGCAATAATTTCCCCAACACTCTTATTACTGCTTTCATTGGATGAATGAAATCAAGAGAGCATTGAATATGTATGCCTTCTAAATAACCTTAGTTCTATACTGCTGTTCGAGGAAATGAGCAAGCAGCCAGAAACTAAATTAAAATGAATCAATAATACACCAAAGCTGGACGACGGGCTGTTTAATATTTCTAAACAGAAATTAAATAGCATGACATACAAAAAGGTGATCAGGTAAATAACGATATAGCCACACAAATACACTAGCGGGCTATACTTTACAACAATCAGACGATGAAACAAACAATGATAATTCCACTTATTTTTTTAAGAACATAGTTTTTTAAAAGTATTTTCCAGTACATGGTTATTAAGTAAAAGATATAAGAAATCATAAGTTTGATAATAACGTTTACAAATCAAATAGTTTTCTGATGAACTCTTCAGTATTAATGATTGAATATGTATCGTTTAACTATTGAGTAAAGCAATGATGTATAGTCGTGGTGAAAAATGATGTCATCGCAGATAAGAGAAATTATTTTTCACCTTTTCAAGGAAACGTGTTTTTCTTGAAGAGCTTTTCAGAAAAACCGAAAGTAACTTATTTCCAATTAAATTATTTTTCAAAAAATATTTTCCATCATACCACACACTTAGTTTGGAGCTTTAAGGTGGTTGATTGATGTGAATGCACTTTTTTCAAGCCTTTAGGTCATAAAACACTAAGTGTGGCAAGTGGATCGGTCCAGGCCCAAGATTGGCTCGGGACCGCGGGCCAAACGAGCTAAATGGGCTAAGTGAGTCGAGATCCGTAGGACCGCTAGATGTGGGTTTGCGCCGGTCTCGTGGGCCGATTTTTGCCTTTGAACCGTTAGGACCGGGGCCGTTTGGCCCGCCATGGATCGGGACTGGACCGGTCCCTTGGCAGGCCAAACAGTNCCCCCCCCAACCCCAACTCTGTTTTAACCCCAAAATTTTTATATTTTTTCTTATTTTCAATTATAAATACCACCTCATTTTTCTTACAAAATCAATATATCACAATCTCTCTCTAATTTTCTCATATACTTGCTGCTATTGCTTACTTTATTCCAAAAAATAGTTCAAAAATATTGAGGTTGTTACAATTTGTGAAAGAATTGTGAAGTTGGTGAATTGAAATCTTCAAGTCTTCAAAGATAATCAATTTTCTCGTCAATTCGGTAAACTCGTTCCAACTCCTAAGTCTTAATATTATAGTTTTTTGTTTGTTTTATTCATTTGCTATTACTTGATTAATTAAGATGGCTTCCTTAAAAAATTATTTTTGCAAAAATAAGAATAAGAAAATATTCAAGAGTGGCGAATCTAGTGGTATTGTTGTTCCTCCTCCCTGCCCCCGGCTCCCCGAACCAAATCCCATATCCGTCCTACACTTGCTATTCTTGATACCGATAATAGTTTATTACAATTTATCTATAGTCAATTTTACCATAATATTGCACTTGATGAACAATTAGACCATGAATTAATGAATGCCCTTTATTCTAATAATTATAATACTATTGATGAAAATGATGATGAGGAAATTGATCTTGACGAAACTCAACCGGATGATGATACACCCACTAGTCCACTCCTGATGTTAACCCAACTAGTGATAACGCTGCTAATTCAAATGATGACCCATCTGATACTCGTGTTAGTACCCCTACTTTTTCTAGACAACCTACCAAACGACAGAAAACATATCCTGTTTGGTCATATTTTACTCAACTAGTTCCACAAAATAAGACTAAGTGTAAAACTTGTGGTACTGAGTTAGCTTTTAAATATTTTGAATCGGGGGAGGGGGGGGGGGGGAAACTTTGGCTAGAGACATAAAAAACACCCTAAAGATAGAATCAAATATGAACGTCTGAAGCTTTGGTCGAGGGGAAAAGTATACCTAGTCCTAGTCTGGCTGACCCTAGTAGCGGTTCAAATCATTTTCAACCGGGAATTAACACTGTTATCAGTGGTATTTTATATTATGATCCAAAAAAAGATCGGAAAGAATTGGCAATGGTAAATGTTATGTGCTTACTCTATAGTTTTCCTTCTGGCCTTTCGTTTGTGCATTATATTAAAAATATTTTTAATCCTACTTATAAAGGTTTTCCTCGCACAACCGTAAAGAGCGATACTTATAAATATAAGCATGAATATGAACAATATTTGCGTTATTTATTTAGTCATATAAATTACCGTGTTGTTATTACAACTGATATTGGTAGAAATGGCAACAACTGTGATTACCTTACAGTTACCAGTCATTAGATTGATGGGGATTGGATAATGCAAAAGCGCATAATTGCTTATAGAATAATTGCTTCACGTCACACATGGTAGTTTATTGCTAGCACAGTTACGGATATTTGTAGATATTTTTGCATTACTGATAAAATAATGTCGGTTTCAATGGATAATGCTATTAATAATACAAATGCTATAGACTTGCTTACCACTATGCTAAATCCTAAAATTTGTAACATTTTTCATGTTAGATGTATTTTTCATATTTACCATTTAATTGTGGGTACCTCTATGAAAATTTTAAATATTCAAATTGAAAAGGTTAAAATGGCTCTTAACTGACTTTTTCATTCAAATAGTAGAAATAGACTTAGAGAATATCTTAAAAGATGCGATGAATGTGGCCTAAGAGAAAGAAAAGTTCTTAAACCTTGTCCAACTAGATGGAATTACATGTATGAAAGTTTGGTTGTTGCATATGAATATAGAAACCTCATAAACTCAACGTTTAATGCAAACATAAGTGATGATGACAAGCACTTTACGAATGGGGATAGGGTTAAAGTTAAATGCTTGTTGATTTTTTAGAAAAATTTCATATTGCTACAAATGAATTTTCTGGGCAATATTATCTTACTATTTCTAACTGTTTAGTTTATATTGCAGAACTTGCAAATTTGTTTGCTCATTTTTTAAAGGATGAGATAATTTATAAACTTGCTATTAATTCTATGAGAGAAAAGTTTAAAAAATGTTTTTTCCCTTATTCCCCTTATTTATGGTGTTGCTGCTTTGTTAAATTCTTGTATGAAATTAGGAGGTCCTCAATTTTGGTATGAAACTGTTTATAATGGTTTAGCATTTGAAGATGATGAGTTGGGTGGACTTCCGAAAGCAATGGCCTCAATTAGAATAAATGCTCAAACTATTTATAATGTTTATCAAGTTGCATTAAACCATGTTAGACCAAATGTTCCAACTCCTTCTTCTTCTGATTCCCAATCATCTAAAAGAAGTACGGGAGTAAGAGCACTTAGTGCTTGGGAGGGGTTTAGGAGTTCTTTTGGTTCTAGTAGTAATGATTTTTCACAACTAAATGAGCTTGAAGTTTATTTGTCATAGCCAACTGAGGAAAGAAGAAATTTTGGACTTGCTGAACCACAACAAGAGGAAGAGGAAGCTTATGAAGAAATACTAGCTGAACTTATTGAGGATGCTGCTTCGCCCGACAATGGAAGCGACGATTACCAAGCTATTTTTTCACCACCACCAATGTAACTTCCTCCAAGCCTTGAAGAATTTATGAAGTTTGTAAGAGATACCATGTATCTTGTATGAACAAAAATTAGTATGTATTTTGTAACTTGTATTTTGACACATTTTGATTAGTTTCTTTTTTCACTCAATGGTGTTATTAGCACCTTGTTGTGCTCATTCCAAAAGGGGAAGAAGACTAAGAAAGATATTGCTATATATTTTTAATGTATAATAAAATTACAAGGCATTGCTTTTAATATCTTTTTACAATATTTCTGTCTTTAAATTTGAATTAAAACATTTAGATCACAATTCTATAATAAATTTACTAGGCATTGCCTTAGATATTTCTTTAATATTTTTTTGTCTCTAATTTCTATTTAATTTTAAAAACAATTTAATCGTTGAGCGCTTAGCCTGCGAGCCCGGCCCGTTTAGTCCGAGACCATGAGTTCGTGGGCCCGAGCCCGGGACTATTAGCACCTTGTTACTATTAGCACCTTATTAAAAGATTAGTTTCTTTTTCTTCACAATTGTGCTATTAGCACCTTGTTATGTTCATTCCAAAGGGGGAGGAAGACAAAGAAAGATATTGTCATATTTTTGTAATGCTATAATAAAAATTTAAGCCATTGCTTTTAATATTTTTTTACAATATTTTTGTTTTTAAATTTGAATTAAAACATTTAAATCACAATTCTATAATAAATTTACTAGGCATTGCCTTATATATTTTTTTTAACAATTTTTTGTCTCTAATTTCTATTTAATTTTTAAAAAAAAATTAATCGTTGAGCCCGCTTAGCCTGCGGGTCTGGCCCGTTTAGCCCGAGACCATGAGTTCGTGGGCCCAAACCCGGGACCGTTTAGCCCGTTTAATTAAGGATCAGCCCGGGACCAGGACCGCGACCCACGAGACCGGTCCACTTGGCATGTTTAGGACCCGAACCGGCCCACATGCCACCCCTATAAAACACTAAGGGCCCATTTGGGCATCGAAAATTTTTACTTCTTTTCGGAAGCAATGAAAATTTTTAAAAAGTCATTTGAAGTTGAATTTTGAAAATTTAAAAAACTCCAAAAAGTTAATTTTCAAAATTCACTTTGAATCACTCACAAACATTCAAAAATACACAACTCTAATTTTCAAATACTATTTTCCCTTGAATTTTTGTTGTACTCTTTTCTGAAATTTCACAATTCTTATGTCCAAACGCTCACTAAATTTTGTTGATATATTAATAAAAATAAACGTACGTTATGTAAGTTGGGAAATTTTTACCAAGGAGAGAAGGGGAGGGAGTAAGTGTCAACCAAAAAAATAAAAGGAGGCTAGTAAGTAGCAAAATTAAATAGTCAGTGTATTAGCACAAGTGAAAATGTACTCGACTGCATTTGCAGCAATCATGACACAAAGAGAACAGGCAAGATCATCTCTAGCCCTGCTCCTTTGACAATATATTCAAGTCTATAAATGAAGTAGGGGGATTGCATGCAAAGTTCAAACCCAGTAGCCTTTTTATCCTTATAATAATAAACTGTGTTCATCAAACTGGGCAGCGACATGATTTTTCTCCAATGGATGAATTAATTACATTTGGAGACTTGACAAGGAAAACGAGATATCCATGACAAATACAATACTGCCTGCACTTCTATTTTGAAGCTTGGTTTCTAAGCCAGGAAATTTTGTACCTACAATTTATCCTCTGCCTCAAGCGGTATAGAAAGAAGCAAAAATCAGTCCGCTACTTTCATCAACTAATTAGCTTTCTGAGTCTCTTTTCAGCCAAATTGGCAACCTTATTCTGCGGTTCCAGAACGAGTGCATGTCTGAAATCTGGAACGTCCAAATTCACAGTAAATTAATAAATAACCAATTTAAAAGGAAAACAGATGTCCATCTCTGGCGAGGATACACCATCAACCTAAAACTGATATCTGTGCACATTTACAAGTGTCTTTAACAAATATGCTTCTACTTTCAATATCACAAAGAAAAAAAAAAGGAAATATAGTTCACGTTTAACATGAACCATGAAAAAATGGAAGTTACACAAAATTAGAGTGAATAATATGGTCAATGTGAAAGTGGTTACAAATTGATTATAACTTTAATATTTTACTCACACGCACACATTATATTTATGTATATAGTGAGAGCTTCGAGCCAAAAGCAATGGTGCAGAGGTGCTGTCCGCACCTACTGCTACTTAAATAGCTATCCCGTGACACATAACAACAACAATAAAAACCAGTGGAATCTCCTGCCTTAAGAAAGTAGAGAGATTATTTCTGATAGACTCTTGGCTTAGGAAAAATACTTTATCAGGAAAGGTAAAAATCACGAAATAACAACAAGCAGTAACACCAACAAAGCAATCAGAAAACCAAAGCGCAAGAATCGACAAGGTAATAACAGAAGTATGAGAATAAGAAATACAAGATTAACACTACGTGATGCCCTAAAACTACTGGAATGAACAAGGTAGACGCTAGGCTACCTAACCTTCTATCCTAATTCTCGACCTCCACACCTTCCTATCAAGGGCCATGCCCTCGGTAAGCTGGAGCATCGCCATGTCTTGCCTAATCATCTTCCCAATACTTCTTGGCTTACCCCAACCTCTCCTTAGGCCCTCCAAGACCAACCTCTCACACTTCCTTACTGGAGCATCAGCGTCTCTCCTCTTCACATGTTTGAACCATCTAAGAGCCTGTTTAGCCAAGCTACCAAAAACTATTTATTTTGAAAAGTATTTTTGTTCAAAAGTGCTTTTCGAAAAAGTACTTTTTAGAGTAGCAGCTTGTGTTTGGTCAATTCGTTAGAGAAGTACTTTTTGCGATATTTGATAAGCGAATTGTATTTGACCAATCTTTCCAAAGAGTACTTTTGAGTGTCAAATTATGATAAAGGACAATAAAGATTAGTTTATATTAGCATTATTTAAAAAGAGAGAAATCTTAAATATTTATTATAAAAGAATTTAATTAATTTTTATGTAATTATATTAAAGTATATGACATAAAGTAATATATATATCAAGCTTTTAATCAATATAAAATATAAGCATATAAAAACAATAATATTAGTAGGAACATATGTGCTTAGAAGTTATATGTATAAACAACACTACCAATTCTTGAGAAAAACAAACTAGGTAGTATTGCATTATGTCAACTATATTATATGCATGCATGCCAAGAAAATATATAAATACAACTACAAAGTGGAGATCATACAATACTGGTATACAATAAGAGAAAAAATCATACCTTATGAAGAAAGTGTTTGGATCTGGTGATTAGTCTTGTTATTTCAAAGATTAATAGGAGACGAAGAAAGAAGAAACAGCGGAAGAAAAAAGAAGATACCTATTTATAGTAGAGAGATTATTCCAAATAGGAATAAGGGAAGAAAAATAAAAATACGGTAAATATAAAAAAGTGAAGAAAGGGACGTAGAAAGAAAAAAGTAAAGGTTAAATTAATAAGGGATGATTTAGGAAATATAATTTTATAGTAAGGATTTTTTTGTCTCGAAATTAATTTTCTGCTTCTTGGAAGAAGCTAGAATTTGTAGCTTCTCACCAAAATCATAAAAACTGCTTCTGCTGCTGCTTAAAAACACTTCTTTGTTTTGGTCAAACACCTCATATTTTCAAATAAGTATTTTTTTCTGCAAAAAAGTACTTTTGACCTCTCAGAAGCTTCGCCAAACATGCTCTAAGTCTCGCTTTCCACATCTTGTCACCCACAGGTGGGAGTGTCCCTTGTCCCGAATAACTTCATTCATTATCTTATCTACCCTGGTGTACCCGCACATCCATCTCAATATCCTCATTTTTTCCACATTCATCTTCGTGACACACAAGGCATTAAAAAACAAAATAGAAGCCCCCCCCCCCCTCACCAAATGCGTAGTACAAATCTATATCAAGCTACCAACTTTTAAAATTTACATGACATAACTAAAATTAAATTTGGTAATTGTCCTTGTCATTAGCTCCGGAGAGCTCTTAGTGATAGGGAGATATCACCTCTGAGCAAATTCTGTGCAATTCAAATATTTCTTCCTACACAAAATGGAATCAATATCTGATAAACACTGACGACAAGAATTCATTGTAGAAAGAACGCAAATAAACAGGACAGATGCACCTTGCAACAGACAGACTCACATAGACGCACCATAACCTCACCTTGTAGAGCCTCTTTATAGAAGAGAAGCGACTCCCTGGCTGTTCCCCGTCTCAAATAAGCCTTTACATTCTGCAATGAAAATAAATAAATTCCACCGTGAGAATGCATTTGGATCATACATGCATCAAATAATTAACCTAAGCTACAAGTGGAAAAGGTAGAATAGCATGGGTCTAACCTTACGTAATTAAGCTTTCACGTAATTAACCTTATGTATAGCTTGTAAAGCGTGGATTTCTTTTTTATTCTCAAGTTGTAAATAAGTAAATGAATGATTTCCTAGATAAGGAATGATATTTTCTTCAAATTTAACTTAAGTTTTGGTTCTTATTTCAGGAATCAAATTGTATCTACTCTCAAATTTTATCGTCCGTCCGTGGTCAAAGTACCCAATATTGTTTGACCAAATCCGGTATGGATCCCATACCACAACCATACTAGTGTCGTGTCGACATGGGTGCGGCATCTAAACTGCCGTGTCGGAGCAACTTAGTTGAATACTAGTACTATTTTGGATTAATATTACAAAGGAGTGTTAGATTGGAGTACAACTCGGAAAGAAGAGTTCACTTAATATCAGTTGCACAATTCCAGAAATAAAATTTCTCCTGATACCTTTTTATCAAGTGAAACCGCTTTAGTACAGTCCTCTTCAGCTTGTTGAAAGCTGCAAGTGAAATTACTCGGTAAAATAAAAAAATTAGAACATCAAGCACTGAAGAAGTTGTTCTACATGATTTTTTATCATACCATCCCAATTCTAGGTAAGCAGCTGCCCTGTTGCAATAGTATGTGGCGTTATCATTCAATTTTATTGCTTCTGTATAGTAGCTCACGGCTTTGTTCCACTGCTTGCCCTTGTATGCAGCATTTCCCTACACAGAACACCATGATAAATTAGAAGAACATACTAATGAAAGAACCCATAACTTTCATAAGATAGTAAAGTCAATATGGATAACTATTACGCACAACATTATTTCATATTGCATATGCTGTCACTTAAAACTGAAATTAAAAATTTGCTAGGACTATGGTAACCACTTAGCAGTAGCAACTCGACTAGAAATCAATGTTACAACAATCTTTGTGAAATTGAATGTTTCTGGTATGTCTTATTAGCGAACTCTTCTTCTTTGGAGTAGAGAGACCCGATGTAAGTGAAAGTTAATATTTTTAAGTGCCCCACATGCTGCTCATCAGAGATAATATTGAATACCAGTGCTGCAGCTAAAAAGCTGTAACAAGGAGATGTGAATTATACTTCAGGTCTTTGTAGCCTCTCTGGTTGAGGATATAAAACAGTTTGATGCCACAAAGAGAATTAAGGAACTGAATATAATCATGTTGAACAAAACTAAGTTGACCTTAACATATTAAAAGAAAAAGAAGAGAACAAAACCTTTTCTTTCAAAAGTTCAGATGCATCAATGCTCCCGTTGGTATCTGGTAATGGTGATGCACTGGATTGTATGCTTACTTCCTCTTGAAGAGACGAATACATATCCAAGACAGTGTCAAGTAGAAACTTATCAGTCCCGTGAGATGCAATAAATGACAGGGATATAGGATGGTTATCATGTTCTCCAAAAGGAATGGCAGCCTGACATTCAAAACAAGGAACAGAATGTGAAATCACTAAAATGTGGAAAGAAATTGGAAGTACGGGGAAGACTAAGTACAGCATGATGCTTGAATACTGCAAATGAAATTACCTGACAGCAACCTGACATACTGGCAATGCTCAATAAGGCAAATAGTCTATCATGAACTTCAGCCGATAATAGACCTTTCCTTGACTTTAATTTTGAAGGAGGATCTGCGGTCGTTGGAAGTACCAATATGCTATTGTTCTTCAAATAAAAAAAGTGAGTCCTTGAGATACATATTCCATGAAGATCAAATAGATACCACAAACATGAAAATCAGAGTAAAGATTGTCTGGCTTTAGAATGAACTGAGGTCATATTTTTATATTCAACTTTTAGAAACATTATTTTATGTGATGTGGTCAAGCAGGGAAATCAGGGATCTGTGAGATAAATACGTTGATAGTCTAGAAGTTAATGTTGAACTCATTATTAGAATTGGTGTAGAAAGTTTCTTTGATAGTTAAATGTATACATGATTGTATAGCCGATACAATAGTTGGATGTAAAAAGTGGGATTATGATATATTGGAATTGTAATAGAAAGAACCATACTAGTGGGCATTATAAAAAGGGAATAGCTAACAAATTGGGTTAATGACATCGACCATCCTGTAACACGATCCTCTATTTGAGGGATAAAGAAAATCGAAGCACAGGGTTTTTGAGAGAGCAACCGAATCACTAACTATACATGAGTGTTACGAATCTTTTTCTATTTAACAACCAACTGGCAACTGCCCATCACCAATAGTCCAATACTATATGGCTGTTTCTGGCCAACCAAATGACTCCTACTTTTTCTGATGTATTGTACATGCCAAACATTGTGGGACAACCCAAAAAACAAACATGTTACGTGAAATGGGATGCAAGACCAAGTGTTATATTACATCAGAGATTAAAACGGTAAGTGACATGGTAAACTTTTCGAACTGTTTCCTTGACATTTGTACCCAAAGTTGTTTGAACATTTAAGTGGTATTGATGGAGATGAGAAGCTAATTGTACCTCATAGCTTACCACCCATGGAGTGGTAAAATCTCAGACCTCAACCCCCCCTCCCCCCAACAAACACCATCCCCAAAAAGTAAAGTAGGAAAAGAGGATGTATGAGGAAAAAGGAATCATAATAGACAAGTATTTTTTATTTCATATTTAAGCTGCCGAAAGATACCTTCAAAAGATTCTGCATAGCAACTCGCATCTCGGTCCTAACTTTGTAAAGAATTTTAATATTCTCAGGAGTCGAGGTCATTGCTGCAGCAACATGAGCGGAGACTTTAGAACCTAACCTTGGTTTCACCGCTTTCATCCATTCTTCATAATTTGTTTTAAACTCATATCTGAGAAAAAATTAAGCAACAGAGATGATGGTCACGGGGAAATCAAAGCCTCGACTACATCAGAGTTTTCAACGAGATAAGGCAGGATGAAGAGGAAAAAACCAGAGATAGCACAGATGTAGCGGCTGAGTATGTCTATAAACTAAGTTTAGACAAACAATAGAAAATAATACACTAAAAGGCATACCACAGAGAACCACGCAAGGCAATCTTTCTCGAAAGGAAACAAAAATAAAGAGAATACTAAATGCTCCTATCCAATTCAAAAATAAATCCAGTTCGACATTTCCCACCACTACCTGCTATCAGTCGGAGCTTTACTACTAATAGAGAAGATCAGCAGCTCCTTGCACATGGCTGTCAGCGCTTTACTGCTAAAAGTGCAAAATGCAGCACTATAACTATCAATTAACAAGTCACGTGCTACTTAACTTCGAAATAATTGCAGTTTTGACAAAGTTATTGATATATTGACAAGGTGGAGTGTTTTAACATATGAAAAACTCCAGCTAGCGGTTGAAAGTCTCAAGGTGAAAGTGGCTTAGTGAAACATACTGCCAGTGCTAGGTGTGCCCCATAGTTGCTTTGGTGATAAATCATAAATTACACAGAAGTCTTTCAGATATAGTGAACAGAGCAAAGGTGAGAACCCTACTACATTTGCTAGATGAATATGGTCACGATTGAGAATTTAGCGAAACAGCAGAACAATTTAGAATAGGATCAAAAGTGGGTTATCGAATATGAAACCATTCAGCTCCAATTCCAGTATCCCCTCTATGTCAAATACTTCATAATGAGTTTATGCATCATCTAATGTGCAAGAGTATCAAATAATTAGTTTACTATGAACCAGATCTAGAGTTGTCCATAAACTTGAGACTATTTCTTGAATCAAAGAACAGAGAAGTAGCTTTCTTTATTCTACAAGTGAACCAAGTCATTAGTGAAGATGAGGAAAAGAAGAATATACAAATTAGCTAGGCAAACAGTGGACTTTGAAGGAGAGAAACAACCATCTTCTCCCCGTGGATTTACAGAACTCAAGATGAGATTCCCAATGCCATAAAAGAAAAGGCAAAAGGAGAACCTCTGGGAAACAAAGTATCTCCATGCAGATGGAACCCAGGAGGGTACAGGAGATGTTGCAAGAAAGAAGCAGATGATCTTGCCAACAAATAAACCACGCTGGAGGGCAGGTCGATATTTTGCACATGCGTGCCTGACGTTCCTCACATAGACAAACACTGCTATCTCACAAGGTGGTCAACCCAATGCAGGAGGCCATAACTAAACTGTAGCCAGATGCTATAAGCTCTCTCTCCAAAAGAGAGAGAGAGAGAGAGAGAGGGGAGTTGACAGGAAGGGCTTTGGAGATTTTCGTGGACAAATTTTTGTGAAGAGAGAATCCAGCAAATGAGATGCTCAAAATTTTCTGAAACCAATTCTGGTGCATGCTAAATTATAAACCGCTAAGATACAGCACATAGCAGGACATGCTATCAGACAGAAAAAGTGAAAGTGGAAAGCATAATAAGAGCAGCTTATAAAGTCTTTCTAGTAAGAAAATCAGACTAGTCCATCAAAGAATGGAATATGCATGACCTTTGAAGAAGAAACATCACAGAAGAGAGAGCCGTCAGGGTAGACATCCCATTTTGCTGGTTGGTTGACTCCTCACGGAAACCTTTCAAGCTGGGTACATTTGATGCAATATACTGCCCAAGGTTCAGATGTTTTGGTGTCTGATCTGTGCAAATACAAGAAAAATAAGTGATACAAAGGAACTAGATAATACCAGCATCTGCCACCCTAATGACTGCATCGAAGAATTGTAATACTTATAAATTAGGAGGAAAAAGGAAAAGGCAACCTGCAACTTACATCCAGATAATTTTTCTATTACTTTGTTCACAACATACACCGTCTTCTGCTTTGGTACTTTACACAGCTGAAAAAGATCATCGGCTATGACAAAGCATCTTGTCCTCTTAGGTTCAACTGATGCTAACTGAAGTAAAACATGTCCAACTCGATGCAGCACAGATGGATCACGGGCCAACCATCCTGATAAAGGCATTGCCATCATCAAAAATTGGAACTGATATAATGCCTAGCACTAATACCTGAGAATTCTGCATATTTTTCCAATAGTCACCAACGTAAACATTTTTTTTTTATTAATAACAGTGACCATCTTAATTTTCAGTTAATCAAACTTCAGAAGCTGAAATTTCACCTTCATCATCAATATATTTAGCCAAGGCACTTATAAAATGACCCAGATAGGCCTCAGTCATGAGCATACGCAATTCCCCCGGTTGCTTTTACCAAACTTCTTGTATCAGCCAGTCATCGAACATATCTTTGTTCTCTGTGTCTTTTGTTAGTTTGGTTTTTACTTTTGTGATACATAATAAATTTTCCGTTGTTGATTCTTTTAAAGAACAGATCGTTCGCAATTAGATGAAGGAATAAAATATGAAAGGATACTATGATTCAAGGAAATTTAATGAAAGGATATATGATCAACCAACATTTATCGGCTCAATAGTTCACTCGCCTATACAAGGTTGACTGACCTGTAGACCTAATATAAACTCTTTTTCCCTGCAATAGTCCCTTAACCCACTTCCATTCATGCATTTTATTTTAAATGTATTTGTAGCTAATATGTCTAGAACAGTAAATCGCAAAACGGTACGCAGTTGCAAATTTCCCATCAGGCACCCCTAAGTACGATTCCCTCAAACCTAGTCAATATGGAACACCTTCTGCAGGTTTTATGGTAACTAAAAAGGAGTAGCTGATGGCAATTGCCTCGGGAGCCACAAGTATGTAATTGGATAGTTGTTAGCCCCTTGGCTTGATTGATCGAATATGGCATGGGCGTGACAAGGGATTTACATGATGGACCTCGGCACGGCCCTATGAAGACTGTGGCATCATGTTGACAAGGCTGTCCGACATGGGCAGCTGTTGCTGGGCATGGACTGTAGCACGACCGCATGTGGCTAAGGTGCCAAGGCATGACAAGACCATGGCATTGGCGTGACCATGGCAAGGCAAAGACAACGGGCAGCAGAAGCATAGCAAAGGCTGGAAAATTAAGGCAAGCTAAGGCAGAGCGTGGCAAGGCAGATGGGCGCGGGCAAGGCAGTGTCATCCGAGCTGGGCATGCAGCGGTGGCAGACATGCGCGCAAAGGCATGATGCACCTGCACGAGAGCTTAGCGCGAAGACATAGAGTTGGCCTGTTGGCGCCAAAATTCAAAGGCTGCACCCATGTGCCACGAACATGCAAGGCAGTTGGCCACTTTGGGCAGTTTCCTATTTTTCCGCATAGTGGCTATGTGGGGTTGTGGGAAGTTGTCTTGTTTGAAATTCAAAATTCAAAATCTCTTGCAGTTGGGGATGTCAACTGCTAGGTTTTGGATAGGGCTGTGAGCCAAAAACGTTGCCTGTATATCCTTAGTCTAGGCAGATTGTCAAGGTAGAGTGTTGGCTGCCTTTGACTCATTTTTGTAAGGCAGTTTTTATGTGCTTCTTTGTAGCACGAGTAAATACAAAGTTGGGAAGAAATTCCTGTAAGCTATGTGCCTTGTCTGATTTTATATGTTGTCATAATCTAAGTGTTAAGCCAAAAACGTGAGGGAAAAAGAAGAGGGCTGAGTCATTGATGTGTGACTGTCGTGCAGTGTCAATACGAAAAAAAATGACCCTGCAACAATAGCCATTAAGCAACATCAAAACGATCGCAATGGTGCCAGCGCTTATTGCGCAAAAGTTCATTTGAAGGTTAACACAATCATAATTCATATGGTTTCAGCGGAAGTACTACTAACTCTTAGATATGAGCATGCAGTCTTATCCACCAAACTTGGTATGGACCTGCCTCTGGAAGGAAGAGAACAACAGTAAAGTCCACCATAGTCCACATGTTGAGGAGCAGAAGAAGGAAGAAGCGAAAGGAGGAACGAAAATCCAATATTTAAAAATTGTATCCATAGGCTCGTGCTGATTAGCTACTAGTAGTAGATGAAAGAATTGCTCACCAACTCAATAATCAATAGTTGATCTGGGCAGATGATCAGCCACAGAGGGACAGAGACACGCTTACACTCCTAAGGTATGCGACAGTAGAAAATTTCCTGCAATGTGCGAGAGCCTGATAGACCAATGCCACGTAGAGATGAAGTGCCCAAGGTTAGAGAACCTTTTTCCTAGAAAAGGCAATGACGTTATTTGGAGAATAAGCATCGATAGGGGATGCAAGCGTTACAAGAAATGATTGAGAGTTTAGCTCCCATTTGGCCATAGAATTAGTTTTATGGTTGTGAAGAGTATCAGAAATTGGGGTTGGATTGGTGCCTTCAACGGTAAAGAAGAGAACAGGTAAAAGTTTCTTTTTATCCCATTTGGCATAAAAACTTTTCAATCTTTTTTCTCCTTTTTTTGGTGCTGTTCTAATATGAAAAAGGGAAGAACTTTTTATTATCCTGATTTCCATCCATGCGTTTTGCAACAAAAATGCTCACATGCATTCTTCATTAAATGCTCACATGCATCTGCAGACAAAGATTTTGGTCTCCTAATAGTCACAAAGCAAATACTGTGGTAATAGCTTGGAGATAACGAAATTATACATACCAATACTGTCCAAACTTTGCGATACAGGCAGGACGCCAATAGTTGATATGGCCCCATGTGATGGTCTAAACCCAAGGACACCACAAAATGCTGCTGGTACTCTAATGCACCCAGTCGTATCAGTACCTGCAATAATTCAGCCTCTGTAACCATCAAATTTTCTGAATCTGAAGTCACATTCTTTTGCATATTATTATCACTCCAATCTAGTTAAACAGAAACCAATGAACCTCGTAAAAATTAAATCCATAGGTCTTCTTTTTTTATATCCAAAAGAAGAAAAAGAAAAAGAAAAAAAAGGGGAAGGCACCAAAGAGGAGGCCTTGACGACAGCATATCTTCAGTAGGTCCAACATATTCGTGCATCATATGCATACTTTAAACCATTACGGCTTAATCAAAATGAAACAGAGAACATAAAAAGAGGAAAACTTTGAATCAGTGACTCTTAATAACTGTAACTTCAATTGAAAAACCATACCTAGAGCAAAATCAACTAGTTCAGCTGCAACTGCAACAGCCGAACCACTGGATGAGCCACCCGGAATATGAGAGGGCACTTTTGGATTTGTCGGAGTACCGTAGTGCAGATTCTCTCCAGTAACCCTGAAACATTCCGGGGGGAGGAAAGTTAGCGGTTTAGTGCAGCGTCCTATAACAGCCATTGATATAGCTGAAAATCATACTCCCTCCATCCCAAATTTTCAAACACTCTATCCATTTTGAGACATTTGACAATGTTTGTTACCATTCCATTCCTATACATCTTTCACAACTTTTAAGAATTCAAATTCATTGAATGATTCAATGTTTGGATTTTGATGAGATGTTTTCTCTATCAAACTACTGTTCATGATTAACTTAATGTCTATCTAATAGATATACAGGGTGTGTTTGGTAAGAGGGAAAATGACTTCCAGGAAAATATCATGAGGAGATCATGGTGTTCCGTTCGACGGAAGTCATTTTCATGGAAAACATTTTCCATCAAAAGGAGGAAAATGATCTCTCACTTGTGGGCTGAAGTCATTTTCCTTGCGACTATCTCAATATCTAACTTCATATTATTGTTTCAATTAACAGTTAGACATTACCATTAATCTCTAGTACCCAAAATTTCTTCAAAACACTCTCCCATTTGTTGATATTATTGTTAATCTTTAATATATATTTCTTCTGGGGAACAATTTCACTCACCAACCAAATACTAGAAAACATTTTCTACGAAAATATTTCCATGGAACATTTTCTAAGAAAATATTTTCCATGGAAAATGACTTCTTTCGTACCAAACACACCTATGATTCAAATTAACTTTTGAAACTCTGTATCCAAATAAATATCGTCATATAAAATGAGAAGGATTAATGCCAAAGAATACATAGTATTAAAGCATAGCTACCCAAGTCCGAATTCATCCATGATGGTCTTTCCAACACAAGTAGCACCATTCTTCAAAAGAGCAGTCACGACCATGGCTGTCTTCGTAGCCACCTCATGCGTCCGCTTCCACTCCGGACTACCGAAACCCGTCACATATTCCTTCATATCAATACTATAACAGCGCAAATACAGAGAAAGAAAAATTAAAAAAAGAAGTTCAAAACCAATTCCACGTCCAAAATTGCATTTATGAAAACAAAAATGTTAGTCCAAAAAGAACAATTTAAAAACAAACTGTTCTTTATCAAATGGCCAAATTTATTTAACAGAGGAGTGAGACGAACTTGTCTTTGATGGCAAAAGTGAGGGCAGAAAGGGAAAGTGGAGCAGCAGGAGGAGGTGGTTGAGGAAACGGAAGCAGCTCAACGCGTTCAATGAACGCGCCAAAATCTTCTTTGATTGAGTTTCTGGCTTTCAATCGTCGCCGTTGAACTTCAGCCAGGATCAATATTCCGGCGACACCGACGCCGATCACAACCCAGACTTTGGGGTTCGATACATTTAGCTTCGATAATTTAGTCATCACCGGAGTTTGGTCGGCGAATTTAAGGGTTTAAGGAACAGCGGAAATGGTAGTACTGATTTTTGGGGTTTTAGAGAGGAGAGGACAGGGAAATGGGGTTTAAGAGGAGCTTTGTCTGCGCAGCTGTAGAACCTTCCACGTGCTTGCGCGCGTTTTCTTCACGCGCGAATCTTCCTTTTTTCGCAAGAAACAAGAAAACAATTCCTTCTATGAAAGTTATTATTAGAAGTATTATACTAGTATGTTTGGTCAAGCTTTTGCGAGGTCAATATTTTTTAACGGCAGAATAGCCTATTAAACATATGTACTTATTTCGATTTGTCATCTCGGTCTCTTTACTCCACAAAAGTTTCATCTAGATACTTTTAATTTATCAAAACGAATGTTTTAAACCCTTCTAACAGTGTGTGTCTCTCAATCGCGCAATGTCAGAATCACATCAGATAAAAATAGGCTATATCATTTTTATGTTTACAAAAAACGTAAAATAACCTTAACTTACCATTTTTCTTGTTTGACTTTTTATTTATTTTTCTTTCCTTCCCAGTCATCACTTTCTTCTTACTGTCCACTATATTCCGCACTGTTATCGCCGGAAAATTTCTCCGGCCACCATAAAACTCTGTTCCTTTTCTATTCATTATCTATTTCTTTATCCTATTTTTTAAAACCTCTCTCTAAATAGATTTGAGATTACATTTTAGCTAGAGAACATTTGTCAAATAAAGATAAGAAAGGTCTAAATTTTCTTTCTCTTTCTTGCTTTTCACTCTCACCCAAAACCCCATAAAACCAGCCAAAACAATTTTTAAAAAAATCATATTATCCTTCAAAAACTCATCGATGTTGGCCGAAAAATATTTTACGACGGACGATGAATAACCTCAATTTTGATGGTGGTTGACAATAATTAAAAATGGAGGATGAGGAAGTGGAGGAGGCCAGCATGGGATTTCAAAGTGAATAGTGAAGTATTTTGATCTTGATAATTTTGTTTAATATCAAAACTTAGCAAAGAGGTGCAGAATAAAGAATTTTGAAGGGAAATGAATAGGGAAGAAAAAAGATAGAAAGAGGGGAAGGGGCGGTTGCAGAAAGGGTTATGACGGGAAGGGTTAGGGAAGGGGTTGGGTCTTTGGGATATTTCAAATTGCTTCTATTTATTTATATTGTTTCTTTTTCTTTTATGATTTTTATAATAACTTTTCAAATTAAAATAACTGATGCACGCGCTTTTAAGAATGTGTAACCACGCAATTATCTGACTCAGCAAAATAAATGTCACATAAGTTTGGTAAACGGTCAGAGGAGTTTAAAATATAGGTTTTGAAGAATTAAAAGTGTCTAGATGAAACTTTGTAGCGTATAGGGACCCGGAATAACAAACCGAAATAAGTACAAGTGTTTAATAGGGTATTCTGCCTTTTTTAATTAAGAAAACTTTTTCTTTTTGATATTTAAGATTCTTGGCCAAGACAGAAAAGTAATTTTAAGCAAAAGCCGAAATAATTTTTTTGGAAACAAAGATTAAGTTCTCGCTTTTTCAACAAGTAGAAGCAGAAGTGAAAATTAATTCTTTTAAGACAAAATGTTCTTATGGTAGATTTATATTGTTTAAATTATCTCTCATTAATTTAACCTTTTTTTTTCTTTTTTTTCTACTACCCCTTTTTTCTCTTTTTTATTTTAGTAAATTTTTATTCTTGTTTCACCTATCCCCTTTGGAATAGTCTCTGTACTATAAATAAATTTTTTTAAACTACCTCTTCTCTTTTTCATCTCATATCTCTCTTTGAAATAATTTACAAGGCTAATCACTAGATTCAAACACTTTTGTAACGACCTGATCGGTCGTTTTGAGCCTTAGCATTCCGTTCGGTGGTTTAAGGTCTTAGTAGCTTCGTATTATGTATTATGACTTGCGTGTATGGTCGATTTCGGTTTTCGGTCGATTCGGAATTTATTTGGAAGAATGATTCTTATTTTAGAAGTTTAAGTGGTAAGAGTTGACCGAAGTTTGACTTTTGTATAGACGACTTCGGAATGGTGTTTTGATAATTTCAATAGCTTTTTATGGTTATTTAATACTTCGTTGTATGTTTGAATTAGGATTTGGAGGTTCGTAGGTTGATCTGATGTTTTTTGGCAAAAGTTAGAAGTTTAAGGTTTGGAAGGTTGAGAGGTTTGACCGGGAGTTGACTTGTTGATATCAAGTTTGGATTATGATTCCAGGAGTTGGTATAGGTCTGTTGTGTCATTTGGGTCTTGCATCCAAAATTTGGGGTCATTCTGAGTTGATTTGATATGATTCGGCGCGAGTTGTAGAAGTTGATAGTTCATTAGTTCATTAGGCTTGAATTGAGGTGCGATTCGTAGTTTTGTTGTTGTTTGGTGTGATTTGAGGAATCGAAGCATCGAGTAGGTCCACGTTATGTTTTGAGATTTGTTGGTGTTATTGGACGGTGTCTCGGGGGCTTCGGATGTGTTTCAAACGGATTTCAGATCATTTGGATCATGTTGGTTGAAGTTGGTTTAGGCAGGATCTGGTGTGGTCGCACCTGTGGACCATTGGGCGCAGGTGCGGACGAGAGGGCATAGAAGCAAGCTGACTGGGAGCTGAGGTGTTGCGCATCTCCGATGTCATTCTCGCAGATGCGACTCCATAGGTGCGAGTCAGTATGTTCAATTGCGGTAGTGAGCTGGGAAAGAGGTTGATGTGTGGCTATAATTCCATGGTTTAGCACATTATTCGCCTTATATTTTATATTCTTTAATGATAAATTATACTTTATTTACGTGTAATGAAGTCCATTTTATGTGTAGGTGGATTGGAGATAAAAGTAGAGCAAAAGGAATACCTAAAAGTCGAAAGCTGGCTCGAGAACAGTTGAAAAGGAGAAATCTGGCGAAGCCAGGCCTCAAACAGGCGCCTTTAGCTCGCGTGGGAGCTGGCGAGGCGAGGCAGGAGGCAAGCTCAAACATACCTGGCAACGCCAGGCCTGGGGCGAGATCCACCAGGCGTTATGCCTCGCGAGGCCAGTTCTGGGCGTGCACATTCCGAGTTTGAAGACTTATTTCGTCTCCTAATTTGACTAGGATTTGGCCTACACGTTTAGATTTTTTTCCTACACATATAAATAGACCTAAAAACGCCACTTTTGAGGACTTTTGCAACCGGAGGCAAGGATAGCTCGTGGAACAACTGTTGGGAGCTAGAATCATCAATTTCTAGATCCCATTATTCTTACCTTGTACTTTAATTATGCAAAATACTTAAGATATTGTTACTATGATTATGAGTAGCTAAATTTCCTAGTCTAAATTTATGATGGAACCTATTGAAGGATGATTTTCTTGTTACGTTAATACAAATTTGCCATAGTATTTTGCCTATTTGTTCAACTATATTATTCTTGTGGTTGATTGAAGGGCCCTCAATTAGTTGTGCCTATTTAGTATGTATTACTCGGGAGAGAGTGCATATTTAGGTAGTTGTTGAACAACATCACTCCTAACGTATATGAGGGATCAATACGAAGGGTTTAAATGTGGGATTGGGGATAACGAAACCTTGATGCGATCTAAGTAAGCTATACTTAATGCCAGCTAGAGTAATTCGGGAGAATATGTCTAGTAAATTGTGGTAATTACTCGGGAGAGAGTTACAACAGTTAGAGTGCTCATGGTCGATAGAGAAGACTTAGGCAAATTTATAGAAAATGTAGCGTAAAAGATTCTGACAATAGGGGAAATTACAACCTTAGATCATTCCAATACTTGTTTACAAACCGTTTGTAGTTAGTTATTAATATTGCATTTTTATTACGTAATTTTTAGTTAATAAACATCTAAATTGTTACTTAAATATTTCTGAAGATTGATTGCGTGAATTTGTGCGAGTCTAGTACCTGTGTTTGATAGGTTAATTCCTGTGGGATTTGACTCTGGACTTATTATCCAGAATATATTTGCTACGACCGCTTAGTCCTTTTTATAAGGCATAGTTGGGCGTGATCAAATTTTGGCACCGTTGCTGGGGAATTAACGGTGTTACTAATTGCAGCCAAAAGAAGTGCTAGTGTAGTCAATTTTCTTCATTTTAAACCAATTACATTGAAATTTTAACGTTTGTAGTCTTGGATATTACAGGTGTATGCTTAGGAACTCCTCAAGAACTGGTGAATTTCTCGAAGCGTTATCAGATCTTGAGAAAGTTTTCAAGGCACTAAATCGTGCAAACAAGAAAAGCAAACAACAACAAAGCTCGACAGAACAAATCAAACCAGACATGGCTGACGGAATAGAAAATCCAATCAACAACAGAAACAATGTGAATGAACTAAACAATCAGGGTGTGGTGCCTCTTTTACCAGAAGCAGCATTATATGATTGGGCACAACCCACCGCCGATAATCTGGCAACCGCAATTGCAGTCCCTCAGATATAAGTGGAATCATTTCAAATCACAAACAACATGCTACATTTGTTGTAGAACAAAGGGACTGTTCTCAGGGTCATATATTAACGATCCTCAGCAGCATCTGAAGAATTTCATGTCGATATGTGTCACGCAAAGGCAACCTAACATGACGCCGGGCGCAATAAAGCTATTGTTGTTCCCATTTCTCGGTGACAGGAGAAGCTCATACTTGGCTTAATTCACTCCCCATAAACTCCATCACTACTTGGGAGGAATTAGTCAAGAAAGTTTTGAACAAATTCTACCCACCCAATAAAATTGCCCAACAAATTGATGATATATTGAGCTACAGGCAGAGACTAACAGAATCACTGCGAAAAACGTGGGAGAGGTTCAAGGGTATGCTTGTTAAGTGTCCACATCATGGCATTCCAGATCAGATGTTGGGGCAGAGATTCTACATGGGACTGGCTGACGGCTTAAAGGCCAAGTTGATGCTTCAGCAGGTGGAGCATTTTTTAGCAAAACATTCAGAGAATGTAAGGTCCTACTTGATAAGATGACCCAAAACTCAAGATGGATGACAAGAGCCTCTACGATCACTCCGGTAGTTCACCCAGTGGCTTTGGACCCAAACAACTCCATAGCTGAAAATATGGCCACTCTAATGACGCAAATGAGTATCCTCACCAAAAAGATCGATGAATCAGGCTAGATGCAACATGTACACATAGTTGA
The DNA here is from genome assembly GCA_005239525.1 of Nicotiana knightiana. Taxonomy (NCBI): domain Eukaryota; kingdom Viridiplantae; phylum Streptophyta; class Magnoliopsida; order Solanales; family Solanaceae; genus Nicotiana; species Nicotiana knightiana. The sequence goes on along the minus strand of ML414121.1, from coordinate 27,245 downwards.
CGCATCTAATGGGGGCTTATTTACACCATGCATTAACCAGCCATATATTTGCTCGAGGAGTGCGGAAGGTGACAACTAGCACTATCAGGAAGATATGAACTATGTGGCCAACTACGAGGGACAGAGACAAGGTGGTCAGAGTTAGGGACAACAAAATCAACAAGATAGACCAGCACAGCAGCAATACAATAACAACATCAATCCTGGAGCTATGCGACCACAGGGTCAAGTGGTGCCTTACCAAAGGCAACAGGGTTACAACCAGCAAAATCAACAGCTAACTTATCAACAACCTCAACAACAACAGATTATGAGACAAGATGATGGGTTTACTGAACTTAAGGGAATGCTGGACAACAACAACAGAATGATGCAACAACTGATAGGGTCCACGGGAAAAATGCACAAAGAGTGGACTCACATGAATCAATGATAAAGGGTATTGAGATTCAATTAGGATAGATTTCCATGACTCTAAACAATCATCCCCAAGGGACATTACCTGCAGACACACAAGTCAATCCAAAATAATAGGGCCCGAAACAACTTATGGAAGTGAGTCTACAAAATGGTAGAGACCTAGATCTGGAGCAAGAGATTTCTCACGAAAGATGACCTACTGAAACACTTGTGGCAGTACCCATTGAGATAGATGATTCAACAGGTTTAACAGAGGTAACGGTACAACATGCACAAGAGAGCACATGAAAAGAAGAAGAAGTTGCTAAGGAGACCGAGGTAGCACAAGAAACGACAGTAAAAGTAGTGCCTGAGCAAGATAAAACTCAAATCACAGGAAAGAAGCGACCTCCAACACCTTTTCCCCCCAGAGATTGGCCAAATATCAGAAAGATGATCAGTATAAGAAATTTTTGGAGATGTTGAAGCAAATTCAGGTGAACATTCCATTGATTTACGCCTTAAAGGAAATGCTTGGTTATGCAAAAATGATGAAGGATTTGATGTCTCGTAAGTTCGACTTTCAAGACTTGGCCACGGTTATACTGGCTCAGTCATGTAGTGTTGTTGTGATGAGACCCATAGCTGAGAAGATGTCTGACCCAGAGAGTTTCCAATCCCATGCACAATAGGAAACTATGCGTTTGCTAAGGCACTCTGTGATTTGGGGGCAAGTATAAACTTGATCCCCTGGCTATCTACAAAAGGTTAGGCATTAGAAGAGCTAGACCCACGTCCATGTTACTACAGTTGGCCGACCGTATAGTGAAGAGGCCCTCTATATCCTTGATGATGTATTGGTGCAGGTTGGGAAGTTTGTGTTCCCAACAGATTTTGTCATTCTTGAATGTCGGGTTGACAAGAAGATTCCCATAATTTTGGGAAGACCATTATTGGCCACTAGGAGAGCTTTATTTGATTGTGAAACTGGAGAGCTCATAATGAGATTAAATGATGAAGATTAAACATTCAACGTGCAAAAATCTATGCGGCGACCAAGTGAATTTGCTAATTTCTCTCTAATAGAAGCAGTTGATGTTATTTTGGAGGAGGAAGATGAAACCTTGAATGCTAAAGACCCTCTAGCAGCTTGTCTCATGAACTTAGATGAAGTAAATGGAGGGATTTGGCAGAATGGGTGTTGGCTCTTGAAGGCCAAGGGTTTTGGAAAAGAGAACTCGAATTTGAGCCTTTGCATTTAGAAGAAAGAAAATTCCTCCAGCCAAGCCATCGATAGAAGAGCCACCAAAGTTGGAGCTGAAGCCACCACCACCTCACCTCATGTATTCTTTCTTGGGACCTAACTCAACTTTACCTGTTATTATCTCATATGGTCTGTTAGATGTGCAGAAAGAACAACTTTTGCAGGTATTGAGTGAGTGCAAAACTGCACTTGGTTGGACCATTGCAGACATTAAGGTATCATCCCGACCTTCTATATGCACAATATTCCACTGGAAAATGGCCACAAACCTTCTAGAGAACATCAAAGAAGTCTGAACCCCAACATGAAGGAAGTTGTGAAAAAGGAGGTGATCAAGTGGTTAGATGCGGGGATCATTTTCCCCATCTCCAACAACAATTGGATCAACCCAGTCCAATGTGTGTCTAAGAAAGGTGGGATGACTGTCGTGCAAAACGAGAACAATGAGTTGATATCAACAAGAACTGTCACGGGATGGAAAATTTGTATGGATTGCAGAAGATTGAATAAGGCCACCCGAAAAGACCATTTTCCCTTGTCGTTCATTGATCAAATGCTAGATAGATTGACTGGGAAGTCCCACTTTTGCTTTATGGATGGATACTCGGGGTATAATCAAATCTCCATTGCCCTGGAAGATAGAGAGAAAACATCATTCACTTGTTCATATGGCGTTTACGCCTTTCAGAGGATGCCATTCGGCCTATACAATGCACCCGCCACATTTCAAAGGTGCATGATGGCCATCTTCACTAATACGGTTGAGGACATCATGGAGGTCTTTATGGATGATTTCTCAGTGGCGGGGGACTCATTCAATGATTGCCTAAGGAATTTGAAAAGAGTGCTGAAAAGATGTGTCGAGACTAATCTGGTACTTAGTTGGGAAAAGTGCCATTTCATGGTACAAGAAGGTTTAGTCTTGGCGCACCTAGTGTTGAGCAAGGGCATTGAGGTAGATCGTGCAAAGGTGATGTGATCGAAAAGCGTCCACCACCCACTTCCGTTAAAGCAATAAGAAGCTTCCTTGGCCATGCCAGTTTCTATAGGCGGTTTATAAATTTTTTTTCCAAAATTGCTAACCCCTTATGTAAATTGCTTGAAAAAGATCACCTTTTTGTGTTTTCTGATGATTGCAGGGTAGCTTTTTGAGGAATTGAAGAAGAGACTAGTGACAACACCATAGTTGCACCTGACTAGGAGCAACCATTTGAGCTGATGTGTGATGTAAATGACTATGCTGTGGGAGTAGTGCTTGGACAGCGCAAAGACAAAGTCATGCATCCAATATACTATGCAAGTAAAACTTTGAGTGGTGCCTAACTAAATTACACGGTGACCGAGAAGGAGATGCTGACATTGGTGTTTGCATTTGACAAATTCAGGTCATACCTGATAGGCTTGAAGGTACTTGTTTATACTGACCATGCTGCTCTCAAGTACCTAATTGATAAGAAGGAGTCAAAGCCGTGCCTGATTCGATGGGTCCTACTGCTGCAAGAATTTGACTTGGAAATCCGTGATCGAAAGGGAACAGAGAACCAAGTGGCTGATCATTTGTCTAGGCTGGAAAGAGCCGAGAAGAAGGTCGAAGTGGAAGAGATTGTTGAGACTTTCCCGGATGCACAACTACTAGCCACGAGTTTTGAAGTAGAGCCATGGTATACAAACATCGCAAACTACCTGGCAAGCGGTATTGTCCCCTATGATATTTCCTCTATTCAAAAGAAAAAGTTCTTTCGTGACTGTCACATGTATTATTCGGATGAGCCTTATCTGTTCAGGATTTGTGTTGATAACATTATCCGAAGATGTATCCCCGAGATAGACCAATCTTCTATTTTGCAGGCTTGTCACGCTTCACCATATGGTGGCCATTTCGGGGGAGTAAGGACAGCTGTGAAAGTGTTGGAATTGGGCTTCTATTGGCCGACATTGTTCAAAGATGCACACGTATGGGTAAAGGGTTGTGATGAATGCCAACGAACCGGAAATATTTCTCGCTGACATGAGATGCCTATGAACCCAATTTAGGAGGTAGAAGTGTTTGATGTATGGGGAATCGATTTTATGGGGCCTTCATCAGCTCATATGGCAACAAATACATACTCGTAGCTGTGGACTACGTGTCGAAATGAGTGGAAGCTGCAGCGCTCCCTACAAATGATTCTAAGGGGGTAATTGGTTTTTTGAGAAAGAATATATTCACCCGATTTGGCACTCCAAGGGCAATAATCAGCGACGGAGGCACTCAGTTATGTAATCGAGCCTTTGCAAAGTTGTTAGGAAAGTATGGCGTATGCCACAAGGTTGCCACCCATATCACCCGCAAACTAGTGGGCAAGTGGAAGTTTCGGACAGGGAGATAAAGAGTATTTTGACAAAGACTGTGAATGCTACAAGAACGGATTGGGCAAGAAAGTTAGATGATGCATTCTGGGCCTATCGTACCGCTTTCAAAACTCTTATTGGCATGTCGCCGTATAAATTGGTGTTTGGGAAGGCGCGTCACTTACTAGTGGAATTAGAGCATAAAGCTTTATGGGCATTGAGGCAGTTGAATCTCGATATAGAAGCTACGGGTACAAGTAGAGTCACAGAGTAGCACGCGCTTGATGAGTTTCGCTACCACGCTTTTGAGAGCACAAGATTATACAAGGAGAGATGATGCATGATAAAAATAATCTTGAGTGGAGTTTCAAACTCGGAGATATGGTATTGCTATACAATTCAAGATTGAGGTTATTTCCGGGTAAATTAAAGTCAAGATGGTCAGGACCATTTAGTGTGGTAGAAATTCACCCAACCGGAGCCGTGGAGATTGCTGTAGCAAATGACTCGTGCACGTTTAGAGTCAATGGGCATAGGTTAAAATAGTATTTGGGCATGGAAGATGCAAAAGTAGTTTCGGTGACTCATTTGCTCGAGCCACCAAGGTTAAGCGAGCCTTAAGTGAAATTACATGCGTCGTGCCGCGATGTTAAATCAGGCGCTTCATGGGAGGCAACCCATTGTAATGTTGTATTCGTCGTGCCGCGATGTTAAATAAGGCGCTCGTTGGGAGGCAACCCAATTCGTAGTTATTTTTTAGTGTAGTTAGAATTTTTCTTTTTGTTTTTAGGTACTAACAAGTTTGCAGGTGATTTTGGACAAGTCGAGCAGGGCATTAAGCGGCGCATGAAGAAAACCAGGCGAGGGAGCTCGCCTCGAGGCTTGAGGCAAAGTGGAGCTGGAGAAATAGCTCGCCTCACGTGGATTGAGTCCTGGAGCAACATGCGTTATTCCTGGTGTCAGGTGGGTTGGGGCCAGGAGAACCGCGCGCTTAGCCTCACAACGCATGATCACAGGCTGGCGTTAGAGCTAGCCTCACGAGGTCTTACACGAGTAAATGAGTGGGCGTCGCCAGGTAAGTTTCTTTTTCGTTTCTTTTTGTAATTCCTTTCCCTTCTTTGACCAACCCCCCCTCCCTAACTTAAACGCCCAACATAAAAACAAATTAAAAAAGCCTGACCTAAACATATTAAAAACCCTAAACCAAACACACATAAAACTCCAAAGAAAAATCCCAAACTCACACTGCTCACCAACAATGCTCACAAACAAACGCACTGCACAAAAATTCCCCCACCAGCACACTGCCATTATTGTCTCTCCCATCCCCATTGAAGTCAAGTTTAGTCCTGCTAATTCTTTCACTTGCACAAGCAATTCTTAGGCAGGTCCTTCCTTTGAAAAGCTTCTAAGGTATGATTCTTATTTATGTCCTTTGAATTTTCGAGTTGGGTAAAGGTATGCAATTACACACAAAATTTGGGGGTTGTTCTTCATTGTAGTATTGTTTTTGTGTGTCCCGACCCATGAACCCCATAGGAATGGTGTTGCTATTGTATGAACTTGTGGTGGTACGGAACTCCCAAGCCGGTTTGGGAGGGTGAGGCAATCGCTCACCCCTATAAGCACTCCCATGGCACTAGTGCATGCTAAGTGTTTGCTATAATGCCTCAATGGCATTCCTTGTCCCCATTGGAGCCCGAGTCTCCGGGATTAATAAACTAGTGTGATGTAGTCATGCACCACGTTACAATCTTAAGTGTGGGGTGGCTCACAGTTAGCCCATGTGTTGTTGTTTGATTCTAATGTTAAGAAAATACGAGGTGAAGTCTGAGTAACCTCGGGAAAGTTGGGCAAGACTATGTGTGTAATGTGTAATACAATTTTAACTGATTATTGATCACTTTTGTAGGAATGAAGATGCCTTTGAGAAAAGACACAGGAAAATGCAAGGCTACTTTCACTGCTACGGCTAAAGCAAAGGCGACCTCCGCACCTCCCCCTAAGAAGAGAAAAGGGGGAGAAGCTACCTCCAGTCAAGGTGAAGGAGCACAGGATGTGGTAGCTGTCGCGGCCATGCGTTCACAATCCCAAGGCCAACGGGAGTTTGGCATCAGAAGCATACCCCCGCACACTAAGGATTGGTACAGGCGTTGTAGGCCTAAACATGTACATCCGGAAGCCGCTATCCAGGAGCGTTGTCTGCCAGCAAAGTACCAGGCTATTTGGCGGGGCATCCATGATTTGGGGTCGAGCTACATCTTCAAGAACACAAGGGATATTAATATCAATCTAGTGCAGGAATTCTATGCGGGGTTTGATCCATGGGATACCGAACAACTGGTGCCGATTCGTGGGCGGTTGATAAATTTTTCAGCCACGGCCATATGTAACTTTTTGGGTGCTCCGGATGTTCCTGTGGAGCCCCTGGACTACTTCATTTTCTGGCCCACTTATAGAGAGTTGAGACACATGCTCTGTGGAGTCAATTCTACAGCAGCATGGATCCGTGATAAGAAAACAAGTTGGCACCAAAAATTTCCCAAGAAGAAGATGAGGGTGGAGGCTCAAATTTGGTTAAAATTGATAAATGCACGGCTCCTACCGTGCAATCATGACACATTCATCACCCGAGAGAAGACATGTCTGCTTTACTTCCTCATGACGGGGCAAAGGGTAAATTTGGGTCATCTATCCGCTAGCAAATGTCTGTGGCAAGAACGAGTAAGAAGGTCGATCGCATGCCATTTGCCATTTTTTTGACTCAGTTCTTAAGACACGAGGGAGATCGAGGAGGAGACAGAATTTGACCACATCATTGATCAGCCCATAAGACAAACAGACATCACTAGTGTCCGAGTGAAATAAGAGACTACAATGCCATCTTTGACTGATGCTGGCGCTTTGCTCGTGATGATAGTTTCATGGCCCATCTATATGGGATGATGGATTTACAGCTACGGATAGGGGCTCGACCGGCCACGATTTAGGAGAGGACCTTGTTGGATGAGCGATTCCCGCTCAACGCACATGCTCAGCAGTTGGTCGGGTTAGGTGATGGCTCCACACTTTTGGATGACGAGGATATTAACACACCGGAGCAGTCCGAGACTGAGCCGGACCAGTTTGACGATGAGGACGATGATGATGAAGAGGAATCGCATGATGAAGAGTGGGTTGCCTCAGAGGATGAGGGCGACGATGCTATTTGAACAGGGAAGTTTTTCCTTATACCCTACTCATTTTTCTTATTTTGTCATTTTTGTGCATGCACTGAGGACAATACATGACCTAAGTGTGGGGTGGGGACTTGTACTTGTAAATATTAGTTGATATTAATTTTGTTAGTTATTTGTTTCTTTTAATAAGTGTCGTTTTTGTTTTAGTTAATTGTTTTAGTTATTAGTTTAGAAAAAAACAATATATAGCAAAAAGAAAAATATAAAAATTGGACTCTTTCCGACGATGGATCTCTTAGACAATTTTCTTGAGGGAAGTAAGCCTAAAGAAAAATACCAAAAAGATTTTCTTGTAGGTAGTGTAGTAATTCTCCCTTGATTTTTCTTTTAGCCGCGATTCTTTTCCAAGGGTTTTTAGTTGAACCGGGTGTAGTTAGTTTTAATTTTTAGGAGTAGGAACCAAGGGGCTATGCATTTGATTGCAACAATATCTCTTAGTTTTGTTATGCCCTGAGAATATCTAGTACTATGGTTGGGACGCTTAGGCTCGGTTTTTGACTCTAGTATAAGTACCTTAAAGCATTAGATTCTTAATTTTTCTTAACTGCTTTGACTGAAGTGTCGCGATGAAACCGATGTTATGCCCCGCAATATTACGTTGATATTACATCCCGCAGTATTATATTACAATGATGTTACGCTTCACAGTATTAAATTAAGACGATGTTGCACCCTGTAGTATTTTACGTTGAATCTGTCGAAAGGTAATTGACATCAGTCCAAGGAAAAGATTATTTGGAGATTATAAGCATTATGCTATTTCAAACAAGTGATAAGTAAATTCGTGAAGGTGAGAGGAAAATCAAGTCAAAGAAAATGAATTTCCAATCAAGTTTGACATGTTGGGATAAAATATGGCCCGAGCTAAAATATGGGGTATTTATGGACTAGTGCCATACGAGGTACCACATGAAAATGATAGTAAGGTGTATAAGGTATATGAAAAGTGAATAATATTTTAAGTAAGTGCGAATAATTCTCAATTATGTGAGTAATTGATTAATTATTGAGTAATGTGACATTACCTAGTTAATTAATAACTAGTGGTGAGTTAATTAAAAACTTTGGATAAATATCAAAACTCCCCCCCAAAAAAAAAAAAAACCGTGGCAGCAATGCCATTTCTTAAGATCATGACTATTAACTAGTCTTGATTAGTTGGCATGCCAAAATAAAGTCAAGAAGACACCTCATCTTTGAAAGTATAAGTTAAAACCTTAGCACTCTTGCAATCAAAAAACACATTAACATTCCGTCAAACACAGAAAACGTTGGCCAGTTTTTTTTGAAAGGATTTCAATATAATTCTTTCTCAAAACACTTCAATGAAATTACTACATTGATGACGTGAGTTCTTCAACCAAAAATCCGACGAGGTTTCTTAGCACAATTAGCAACGTAAGATTTTGAGATTTTAAGGAAGTACGGTGCAACCTTTTCCAAGAATATCATACGGATTTTTCTCTACTCCAGGTATGTTAAGGCTAAGCCCTTCCTTCATTTTGGCATGATCTTGTCATTACATAAGTTTGATAACGAGGCATAAAGAAAAAGTCATATCACGAAATTTACGTATATTTTGCTAGTCTCGCAAGTTACAATATTATCTTTTTCAGGACTTCATATTCATTTGAGTATTTCCTTTTTCCAGTCAAGAGAGCAAAGAGTCTATATATACAGTATCACAGTATTTTCATTACCATCGAGCTATAATCAATGGGCAGACCTCTATTGGGAAACCTCTGATCAAATGGTAAGTTATATACCGATCCTATTGTGGCCGAGCACCTATGAGCGAGCCCAGTTGGTCGAGATACAGACCCTAGTATGGACGAGCGCCTATGAGCGAGCCTACTACGGTAGAGCAGTTTTTATATATATATATATATATATATATATATATATATATATATACCGAACCTTATAGGGCGGGGCAACTATTTTACTTATTATATTACGATAATTGAGTCAGTGTCAGCAGGTACGCATATCTTCAGATTATCTTTGACTTCCAGTTAGTTGCAGTTATTATATTATCAGTTCAGTTTCAGCTTTCAGTATATTGCCTTACATACTCAGTACATTATTTCGTATTGGCGTCCTTTTTCTAGGGGCGCTGCATTTCATGTGTGCAGGTTCAGACAGACAGGCGGGTAGACCTCCTCATTAAGTGTTGCCAGAGTTCAGCTTGATTGGTAAGCTCCATACCTTTCGGAGTTTTCGGGTCTAGAGCTTTATGTACATCTTGTGTATATATGTATATATGGTATGAGTAGGTCGGGGAGCTGTTCCGATCATAGTATATCCACCAGTAGAGGCTTGTAGACATATCTTGTTAGTTGGTGCAATATGTTGGGCTTGTAGGCCCTGTATGTATATTTGGTTAGTTTGTCAGCTTCAATAATTACGACGGCCTTGTCGGCCCAGCTTTATATTGATATTTAGTTAGCACTCGCAGTTGTCTTGCAATTTGGCCCATGGCCAAAGTATGACATCACATATTCAGAGTTACTTAGTCGCAAGTTAGTACACAAGGTTAGGTGAGGCACCAGGTGCCGGTCTCGCCCCCAGGCTCGGGGCGCGATAAAAGTGGTATTAGAGCAGTTCTGTCCTAGGGAATCTACAAGCCGTGTCTAGTATAATCTTGTTTATGGATGTGTCGTGTACCACACTTATAAGAAGGAGGCTACAGGGCATTTAGGACTGTCACTCTTTCTTCTTACTCTAGATCGTGTGGTAGAGCTCAGTTGTAAGAACACAATTTCCTAAATTCGACCTTATTCTTAATACAGCGATGCCTACATTTAGAAAGATGGTTGGTAAGGGATTGAATGCGATTGTGAAAGAGTTGAGTTAGAAGAACCCGATGAGCTTCTAGAAATGGAGCCTTAAGGTAAGAATATCTATCCACCTTTATGGTAAAAGACAATGAGAGATTCAGAAGGTAAATACAAGTTTCAACAAGTAAAGGAAGTAAGGTGAAAGAGGGTAGGAGGTACCCAACCAATGAAGATTATCCTTATTTACCATTCAGGAAGAGAGATATAAGCATTTTGAGTTACCTTCAATAGTAACAGATGTATGTATAATTGGCCACACCGATCTAAGTTATGCTCTATGGGAGCTAACAAATATGGTTTAAGTGAAGGACATAATATCAAGATTCGGCTAGGGTTAGAGTAACCCAAAATGATGGATGGATTGTTTGTGTCAGTTGACATTTTCGAAGAATATTACAATTAGATGTGAATACCTGAAGACAGGCACTGAAAGCCTGGAAGGGATAAATATTACCTTAGTGTGACTCTTGTCCCTGGTAGAGCGAGGGGGTTGAGAAACCCGAAGAACCGATGAATGAAGCAAGGAGAGCTAAAACCGAAAGAATATCTTGTTGAAAGTTTCAGAATAAAGTGATAGACAGAAATGTTAGCATGAAATAAGAAGAGAGCTAATGAAGCATTAAGAGTAAGATGCGATACATGGACGACAACGGTATATCAAAAAGATGACGGTATTACCGAATCCATAGTCAGGTGAAGGAAAGACGAGAGGTGTGTTTACCTTGAAAATGGTAATTACAATTATATTTGAATTTGTGGTTCTAAAAATACATGATCTATTTTAATATCAGTTGTTTAGGCAATATATTCTAGGTGAGAAGTAATAAAACGGGATAAGGGCGAAGAAAGATGAGATTGTGCAAATCGAGCAGATGGGGAGCGGGGCCTCGAGCTTGGTTGGAATGGGCCTCGAGGTCAAGCTCTATAGCTTGATAAGAGGCGATCGACAACAATTCAACAATATCGAAGGCCTCGAAGATGGCCTTTTCATGATCAATGGTGAGTAATGAACGAAGAACAATTAATGAACACAATAAAAGAAAGGCAATAAATTAATGAGACAATTATAGAGAATGTTTTTTTAGAGAGCAGAGGATGTTCTTGTTCTTGTATTCAATATCATATGTCTCACAAAGTGACAAGGGTCCCTTTTATATATGAGAGGGAATACCAACATAGTACAGGAGTAATTATTACAAAAGAGAGATGGCTGGTACATTTAATGCCACGGTACGTGCATGTACTATTTTGCGTACTTGGTCAACTTTAACCATGTGCCTTTTGGGGATTTCTCGCCTTTCCATGATAGTCTTCGATCTACACTGATTCGGGGTCGAGGATCCTCGATGTTCCCCCTCAATGCCAAAACTTGAACCCTCGGGCCTTCTGAGCGTCGTAATGACAGTAAAATCGGGTTCTCCAATTTTAGCCGTATACAGATAGTCCCTGCGTTTCTTAGAGTAGAGTGATAAGAAACGGTCTTGACTTCTTGACTCTTCGATACCCTTATTATGACGTCAGTCTCTTCAGAGCATTAAATGATGCGACATAAAAAGTTGCGCAGAGGTCGCTGTCAACACAATTTTCGAGAAGCCCACGAACCGTCTATCGGTTCGGCCCTTCCGCTTCAAGCATGCCCAAAGGGCCTCTATAAATACTTCAATTATTTGACTTTTCATAATTTTACATATGCTTCAAACTTTTACTAAGTGCTTTCCATTCTTATCTTCTATCTGTGTTTGCTTCTTCGTCTTCTTTCTTCAAGACTCAATTATAATTATGGCAAAAACCTCCAAAACGGTACCAAAAAAAGAGGAGTCACTTCTTCATCACGCCCGTCTAAGGGCAAGTCAAAAACTCCTCTTACCATTGAGTAATGCATCCCTGGCCCTTTCGACACCATTTCTGATTTCACGATTGAAAAATCCCCTTCTACACCGGGCCGATGCGAGCCCATGTCTCGATATATAAGTGTAGTATCCGATACTGAGAGGGTAAAACTTGATTTCCATTGGGGGGAGGCGGCCCGAGTAGAAATCCCTACAGCTGACGAAAGCATAGTCATGCATAAGGCTGGCTTTCTCAGTGTATATACATACCCCTTTACCTTAGGCCCCATAGATTCTTCTTCTCCACCGATTGACCCGGTGATTCTTGATTTTTTCCATCAATACCGAGTGACACTCGGTCAGATCTATCCTTTTTTTAGAGGATCGTATTTATGTTTCGACATATTACTAACATGGTTGAGGGAATGACTTTCACCCTCGACCATTTGATCAGATTGTACAACCCTCGTCTCTTCCACATGGGCCTAATTAAACTGCACCGGCGATCCGCCAAGGTGCTTCTCGCCTACATCGATGAGGATAAAGATCGGGGATGGATGAGCCGATTTGTTAGAATCAGAACTTCGGACATCATCCTCGCTGATAGAGTGCCGTTCCCGGAGGAATGGAATATGAAACGTAAGTATCCCCAAATTGATTATGCTTTACCACCTCTTTTTTCTTCCTACCGATTCTGAATAATCTTTCTTTCTACTGTGTAGCCACTGTCTGGTTCCCCGGCGCGGTCCAGGACCTTCCAGGGTGGGTCAGTCTTTTGGACTCCGCCTTTCCATAAAAAAAATGCATTCGGCACGATCTGGTTAAGAAACGATGGAAGGCTAAGAACCATGGTATGCGCTCGTTGCTATTATTTTCTCATTCTTGTAAATACTCTCGATTGTGGTGTTTTTTGATATAACACGCTTGTGCAGGCCTTGGTGAAGGTGTGCTAATGAGACCGTCCCCACTTGGTGAGGAAGAGGCTCTGAAGACCGCCAAAGAGTAGAAAAGGACGAAGGAGGCCTCGGCGGAGTCTCTAAAATCCAAAAGGGCAAAGGCTCGGAAGCCCAAGATCGATGCCACGATCCTGTCCTCAATGGCCGCTGAGAGCCTGCGGGCCGAAGAGGAGAGTGGTGATACCTACCCTTTGGTACAAAGGGTAAAGCGAAGCGCTGACACTTCAAAAATTGCAGGGAAGAAGACTTTCGAGGTTGAGGTGGCCGGAGCGGGTCCACCTTGTGCCGATGAGACCCTCGAGGAGGGTTCAGGTACAGTCCCCGAGTCATTTGTCGGACATGGCACAGTCCGTACTGAAGATCTCAAGGGGCCCATTTCTGATACTTATCATGGGCGAGAGGAGGCCTCGATGGATGCCGATGTTGCAGGTGGATTCCAATCGGGCTCATCGTTTTCCCCTGGAGAGATACGAGATGCCCGAGGCAGGAGTGCCCCCTGTTTGGGCACTTTTTATGGAGAGGGCGATGCCTTCAGATATTATTTTGAAGGTGTTGAGGAGGAGTCCGATATCGATGCCCCTGTCGTGCTCGAGGAGTCCGAGAGGCTTCAAAAGCAGTTAATTTTCTTTGATATAATATTCTATGGCTTGAATTTCTGTTCTTCCTTTTCTTACTTTCTTCTTTTGTGCTGCAGGTCAAGAGGCTGTATGACTAAGCCTTCCCAAGATGCAAGATGAGTTGACTCATCGTGGAGAGGAGCTTGCGAAGCTCATATCGGACTCAGTTGAGCTCGAGGCTCTATGCGTCCGAAAAGAGGAGGAGTTGAGCAACCTCCGGGCAAGCTCGGAGAGAGCGCTCTGAGAGAGGGCTGACTTCACCGAGCAGGTATGCTGGTACCCACACTTTAATTTTTAGTTGCTATGCTTGGTGCTGATTGACTTATTTTCTGTGCTTTTCAGATTAGGCAGAAGGACACCCTGGTGGAGCGGCTCTGAGAGGAAGTAGCGACCAAGGACGCCGAAATCCTTGAGCTGGCTCGGCTGATTGATGTCGCGACTTCAGAGAGGGACGCGCTTCGGGGAAGGCTATCCTAGATTCAAGACCTTTTTCAAGGTGCTAAAGAGGAGGCTGCTGCACTATTTGCGGCCGATGAGTTTGTCTCCTGATACAAGAGGGATGCTTCTGCTGCGAATGATCGGGCCAGGGAGATATCTGAGAAGGCCGAGCTAAAACTGGCTTGGGCAGTTGCTCATGCCCGTATACAAGCCAGGAGGAAATCCCTCAAGGAAGTGAGCGCTAAGGGCGTCGCTCTACCGAGATTGAAGAAGCCAAGGCCCTGGAGGAAGAATCAGCAATGCCGACTACGTCAGATGAGGGCTCTGAAAGCGGCTCGGACAGCAGCGAAGGCGAAGAGTAGATTCTCCTACTGTTTTGCTTTTTTCCTTTTCTATATATGGGACCCTCAGGGGAACTTTTTTAGAAACACCCTTGTAAATGTATTTTTTGAAATAAAATATCTCTTTGTTACATATCTCCCAAACTTTGTCCTGCAATGCTTACGCAAAGTTGACTTAACCCGTACTTTCAATAGTAGATCCCCTCGAGATTGGACACCTTCTCGAGGTTAGGCTGGCATGGGAGTTCGATCCCTCGAGCGCTGTATGATAAGTGTCATTTATGTGATATGACTGTGAAGGGACCGAGGTAGCCCCACCGGTACCATTCCCCAAAAGCAATGACAACTTTGTCAGAATTAATTGGCTCACAGAGTAGTTGAATAGTCGCCGCTTGTTCTATATATATACTTGCTTCCTCTTTATTTTAAGTCTTGCCACTTTGAAAAACCAGTTTTCTTTTCAACTTTCTCTTCCTTTTCTCATTTTGTGAAACTGTTTTCATTTCTTCCTCTTTCCATTTTCTTGAGTAGCTATGGCTGTCGTGCCCGAATCCGTTCACCAAGAAGAGGAAAACCTTACCTCTGCTTTTTGCCCGGCCGATGATACACCGCCGGCTTATGGAGAGTTAACCTCGAGCTATTTTGATTTGATAAAGAACTTTGCGCTAGAGAAACCCTTCGATGCCCTAGGCCATCGAGAGCATGCGTCGAGGTTTATTCGATCGATAGAAGAAAATCACCTCAAGGCTGTGAGGAGAGATTGCGGATGTGGAGAAAATGTGATACTGCAGATACCTTCCCGAGGAGAGAATATTATGACCCATGTAGAGGGATTCTTGACTGTGATTACGTACCCATTTACATTAGGCCCCCTTGACTGACTCGTGCTCGAATTCTGCAAAAGGTACCGAGTCACTCTGGCTCAGATTCATCCGTCTTTTTGGAAAATAGTGTTGATGATGAGGTATTTTACCGAAAAGGCTGAGCTCGAGTTTACCCTTAGCCACCTTATTATATTATATCGGCCTCAGCATTGTCGAGGCTTGATTGTGTTACGATGCCGGTCCACCAGGCCTTTCATTGCCAACGATGATGAGGACTGGAATGTAGGATGGATGAGTCGGTTTGTCCGAGTGAGGATTGTCAATATCATTCTTGTGGAGTTCCTTCCATTTCCCAAAAAATGGAATTTCAAACGTAAGTACCATGCCGTAAAGTGCTTCTTTTTCTCTTTCTCAGCGGTCCCGCGGATGGCGGAGGAGGTCCCTGATCTTGTGGACTGGACTCCCTAGGCTGGTAGCTTTCTCAATATATGACGAACGCAAAAGGAAGATGGGAAGCAAAGCACCACGGTATGACCCGTGTGGTTGCCTTTTGAGTAGTGCTTTCTTTTATGTGTACTAATTATGCCACCACAGGTGTTGGTGGGATCTGAAGTGAGACCGTGTCCCTTCGAGGAGAGGGAAGGCCCGAGGGAGGATAATAAGCGAAAATATCCTCTACGGATGAGGACATTCTCAATAAGGCGGGGCCTTCCCAGAGACATAAAGGAGATGTCGTCGCTGAGGAGAGCTTTATATACGTCGGTCATTATGTGGACATCAGCTCTCCTCGGGAGGATGATTTTTCATCTATGGCTCGAGCCGGGAGCCCTTCCAAGGTTGTCGATTTTGCTAGGCGTGGGACCTTTAATTTTGAGGAAGAGGTTCCTCGAGAGAGATAGATCAAGATTCCTCCACCATCGTCTACTTCCGCCCTCAAAGTTCGATGGACGTTCGGGGCCACTCGAACCAAGTGGGGTATCGAGTGATCATGCCCCTATCGGGAGTGGTTCAACTAGGGCCGATAGGCTAGGCCAGTAGACGCACGCTCGACCTTTGAGGAGGCTCAGCGGCTCTGTTCTGAGATGAGTTTCGGTTGGCTTTGTTGGTTTCTCAGTTTTGTATTTTCATCTTTTGAATTGACACTTCTTTTTCGTAGGCTTTTGACAAGCTCAATTTCAAGCTGCTCCGTTGTGAGGCCAAGTTGCGGGAAACCTTGGGCAAGGATAAATCTCTCAATCTTCTTTGTAATGAGAAGACAAAAGAATTGATATGCCTTCGATCACAGGTAAATCGAAGCCGAGATTACGAAGGCAATCTTGAGCAATAGGTAATCCTTATTTTGAGGGAGTATGTGCTTCATTTCTTGCCTTCGATAATTAATGTTTTGGTGTTTCAGTTGCAGAGAAAGACAGAAGCGTTGGAGCTCCTTTGGGGCGAAGTCGGGCAAGTTAATTCCGAATGCAATGCGTTGAAGGCGCAGGTAGGCATTCATGCAGCGACTCAAAGGAATGTTTTGGCCAAGGCTGCTGCCCTCGAGATACAACTTCACAATGCTCGAGAAGATATCTCAATTCAGACGGGCAGGATTGCCAAGTTCGAGACTGGATTTTTTAAATATGAAGGCCGAGGTCATTGACGCCCGGGCTGAAGCTGAAGAAGTTCGAGCAAAAGACGATAAGAAGGTGGCCGTTTATTTGAAAGATGCTGTTGATACTTGAGCTGAGCTAAGGGGAACTTTTGACAGAGAGATGAGGGGCAATGAGTATGCCCGATGTAGGTCTCGTAGGGAGATGCTCGAAGAGTTCATGCTAGGGGCTTTGATCTCTCGGAAGAGATAAAGTAGGTCAAGGCGGATGAGATCGATGCCAAGTTTTTCTTTTCTTCCGGTGTCGATGCTGGTATTTGAAGGCTTCCAAGGGAGCTGGTCCCTAGAGGAGGCTAGGTTTTCCTTCTTTGTTCTTTGTAAAATTTCTTGTGGGAGAATATTAAATCCATATTTGTAATACACATACATATATGAAAGATTCTTTATTTTTTCTGATTTGCTTGTCGATAATTAGCCCGATGAATTGGACTTCGAGATGAAACCCTTAGGGTTATAAATTGGTCCTGAGGCTTTTTAGGTTGGATCGTGGGCTCTTACGCATTTGGGTCGGTACAACATTTAGTGTGGCTGGCGACTCAAGCTCTTATAGGGCTGCTTATCGGGCGGATTGGGAGGTTATTTATTCTTAACAGTTTGGCTTATCGGTTATCGGCTTTTAAATATATTAATCCGCTAGTCGCCCGATAAGATATCAGGCGGATTGGTATCAGTTTAGCTCTTATCGGACGGTTATTGGGCGGTTTATCATCCTAATTCAATCAAAATAAAATAAAATTTAGTCTCTGTATGTTTAAATAGATG
Organism: Nicotiana knightiana; assembly: GCA_005239525.1. Taxonomy (NCBI): domain Eukaryota; kingdom Viridiplantae; phylum Streptophyta; class Magnoliopsida; order Solanales; family Solanaceae; genus Nicotiana; species Nicotiana knightiana. The sequence continues at coordinate 9,760 of ML414121.1, read as the reverse complement.
GTCGACGTACTATGAGGGATGAAGCAGAAGAGACACCGTGATGGATAAATCATCTGTCTAGAATCTTATTTATGTTTATGCACATTGGCCTTAGTCTATGTGAAATATTTCCAATTGGCCGTTGTTAAAACAAATGTTCGTCATGCTTAGAATTCTAGGATGCCTTAAAACCCAGGCAAAGTTGATAAAGCAGTGGTGTAACTGGTGTTGTTATCTTGTTTGAGACAACAAATTCTACCTTTTGCAACAGTTAGATGACTCCTTTTATTTGGTTTCTTTTATTCTAATTCACTTTGATAGAGTACTGGAGGAAGAAGGGTTTTTGATTATTTAATATATATATATGGATAAAAATAAATTTTATATGTATATATATATATATATATATTCTTAACGGGTTAACGGATTATCCATTAAGAAAATTGAATAATCCACTCCCAAACCGATAAGCCGTTAAAAAAAAAATTTCAATCTGTTCCCCGTCCGTTAAACCGTTAACCCGATACCAATAAGCCATTAAACTTCAATTTCGGTTCGGTTTTCGATTTCGATTCGGTTTTGAACACCCTTAGGCTCTTATGCATTTGGCCCTAAGGCGCTTTAGTTAACCATTTCGGGCTCAGTCTCCGAGTCGAATTCGACTCGAGCTCATCGGCCCTGAGGCATTTTGGGTCGGTACGACCTATAGCTAGCGACTTGGGCTCGTACGCGTTAGGTCGGTACGCCCTTCGGTGTAGCTGGCGACTAGGCTCTTACATATTTGGCCTTAGGCGCTTTAGTTAACCGTTTTAGGCTCAGTCTCTGAGTCGTATTCGACTCGAGCTCATTGGCCCTTAGGTTTTTAAATCGGCCCTGAGGCATTTTAGGTCGGTACGACCTGTAGCTGGAAACTTGGGCTCTTACGCGTTAGGTCGGTACGACCTTCGATGTAGCTGGCGACTTGGGGTCTTACGCATTAGGTCGGTACGACCTTTAGTGTAGCTAGCGACTCGGGCTCTTACGCTTTAGGTTGGTACGACCCTTAACTAGATCTTTTTGAAGTTTTTTCGAAGTAATTGGAGGCCTGTGATTTTATGGTGACAGTCGAACGTCTCCGAGTCGCGTTAGTTTGGCCGGAGCCTTATGACGGTGTTCATTGTATTTGGCCATAGCCTTTTAGTCCCCGAGTGAGATAGCCTCGGCATCTATATCGAGGGCATGCCTTTTTAGAGGTCTTACAAGTTCGATATATAGCCTTGAATTTGATATCAGGATTATGCCTTTTTAAGGTCTTATAAGTCAGTACATGCCTTGCTTGAGGTCTTATAGTTTTGATGTTGCCTCATGAAGGGCTTATGAGTTTTAAGTTGCCAGCCCTGTGGTCTTACGGCTATGAGTCGATTATCAAGGCAGTCCCTGACCCAGAGTTGATATTGCCTCATGGAGGGCTTATGTTGTTGATGTTGCCTCGTGGAGGGCTTATGAGTTCGAAGTTGCCAGCCCTTAGGTCTTATGGCTTCGAGTTAGACAGCTTGATGAGCCGGTAGTCGAGGACAGTCCCCGAGTCGGAGTTGATATTTCCTCATGGAGGTCTTATGTGCTCGAAGATGACGGCCCTGAGTTCTTATGGCTTCATGTTTTTAGTGACTCGATGGGGTGACTGTTGAGGACAGTTCCTGAATGGTCGGTAAATTTTAGTCCATGGGGCCGTTTCTTGTGAAAATAGTAAACTTTTCTGATGCGCGAAGTGTTTTGATGATAAAAGATTCTTCTCCGATTACTTGGTACAAGTATACATGTTTTCACCATCGAGGGTTTGATTTTTCTATGTGGACACGGTTCATTCGACCGTTTGGTCAAATACATCATTCTCCTGTCGAGACCCTCTTTGGCATATTTTAGTGATCTCCCGGGGGGATGCCCCTCAGTATTTGAGGTTGATCGGAGAGAAGCCTTGAATACTTGGTGAGTTCTCCTCAGGTAGCATATGGATGTTGCCTCGTTAAAAACCTCGTCGGTAAAACCCGTTTGGGATAAAATCCGACGTGAGGGAAAAAGAGCGCAACGCATGCTTTAAAACCTAAGGCCTTCGAGCCGGAGGTTGCTCTGATTCTTTTCAATCGAACACCTGAACATAGGTTAGTGTAAAACGTGAAGGAAAGAGGGAGAGGATTGTACCTTAACCGTGGTGGTATTCAAGCCTCGAAACGCTTTAGTTACTCATTCCGAGGATGCGGCACGGTCCTTTAATCGTTCATCGAGGATGCAATTTGTGATTGCTACTTGGTTACTTGCTTGTTTTTTGGCTCCTTCGATGTAGAAGGCGCCGACGCCACATCTTGTACTGTGAACATTTCTTTTGCTCGGGTTGTTCTCCGTATACCATTTTTATCCCATCCTTCGTAGGGAACTTCATCATTTGATGAAGGTTTGACAGTACCGCCCTCATACTGTGAATCCATGGCCTTACGAGCAATGCGTTGTATCTCATGTCACCTTCGATGACATGAAACTTGGTGTTTTGAATTGTACCGGCCATGGTGACTGTGAAGATGATTTCCCCTTTCGTTGTATCGCTCGCCATGTTGAATACGTTGAGGACACGGGAGGTGGGCACGACCTGATCGAGCAACCCGAGTTTCTCTACCACCCTCGACCTAATTATATTAGCCGAGCTACCTGGATCCACGTGCACACGTTTAACTTGAAATTTATTCAAAACAAAAGAAATTACCAGTGCGTCATTATGGGGTTGAGACAAGGTCTCGATGTCTTCTTCGTTGAATGAAAGAGCATCTTCAGGTATGTAACTCCGAGTTCGCTTTTCCCTGGTGATGGATACTTTTATTCATTTGAAAATGGGTCCCTGGGGGACATCGACTCCTCCAATAATCATGTGGATGACGTGATGTGGTTCTTCTGTTTCATTTTTCCTGTTTGCCTCTCTTTCCCGGAATTGGTTTTTTGCTTGGTCGCTGAGGAACTCTCGAAGGTGGCCTTTGCTAATCAGTCGAGACACCTCTTCTCGGAGCTGTCTGCAGTCCTTAGTCCTATGTCCATGTGTACCGTGAAATTCACATATTAGGTTAGGGTTCCTTTGCGAAGGATTTGATAGTACGGGACTTGTCCATCTAGTGTCTTTGATTTTACCTATGACTGATACTATATCTGAAACATCAATGTTGAAATTGTACTAGGATAGCTGGGGTGCCTCTATCGGCCCTTTGTGCCTATCGAACCCTGCTTTGTTTATGAGTCCCCGAGGGTTTTGGCCTCAATCCATCCTTTGATTACTTCGAGGTATGTTGCGCCTTGGGATATTTCTCCGATTTTCTAAGTACGGTTGATACCTTTCTTTGTTTGGCCTTGGATCTCTTTCTGGAAGCCTCGATTCTCTTGCTAAGACTCTGCTAGGATATACCGAGCCCGAGGGGGCTTCCAATTGGTCGTCCTCGACCCTGATCTTCGATTGATACCTGTTGTGTACATCCGCCCAAACTACGACGGGGTACTCGATTAAGTTTTGCTTTAGCTGCTTTGAAGCTATCGAGCTTCGTTCATTCAAGCCCTGAGTGAAGGCTTGCACTGCCCAATTGCCGGAGAACGCTGGTAATTCCATTCGTTCCAGTTGAAAGCGGGATACGAACTCCCTCAACATCTCGTTCTCTCTTTGTTTGATTTTGAAGACATCAGATTTCCTTTTAGATACCTTGATGGAACCAGCATGTGCCTTCACAAAGGTGTCCGCCATCATGTCAAATGAATCTATCGAGTTTTGGGGCAGGTTATGATACCACATCATGGCCCCTTTGGATAGTGTTTCTCCAAATTTTTTCAATAGGACGGATTCAATCTCGTCATCTCTTAGGTCGTTCCCTTTCACAGCACAAGTGTAGGTAGTAATGTGTTCATTGGGGTCCGAGGTCTCGTTGTACTTCAGGAGGTCGGGCATTTTGAATTTCTTCGGGATGGGCTTCAGAGCCGCACTCGATGGGAATGGATTTTGCACGAACTTCTTCGAGTCTACACCCTTGAGGATCGGCGGTGCGCCCAGGATCTGATCGACCCTCGAGTTATAGGTCTCCACCTTTTTGTCATTGGCTTCTATCTTCTTTTCGCCTGATTCAATCCTCTTTGTGAGGTCCTCGAGCATCTTCATTATAGGGGGGTCGGCTGCTTACCCGTTGTTGCTCGACCTCTCCGGTGCCTGTTTATCTCGAGGGGCCATTTTCGGTGGCGCTGTGCTTGGAGTTTTTTGATGGCTTTTTAGCTGAGCATACCCACTTGTTGTGCTTGCAACATCTCAAAAATGACGTGAAAGATAACTTCTCTTTCCCTTTGAGCGGGGGCTCTATGTGCTTCACGCTGGTCTCCCTCGCACACACTTTCATTTGTATGAGAGCTTACATCGACATGTTGAGCGTTGCGCGAGCCTTCATCGATGGGGATTTGCATTGGTGCCCCTTCATGGTTTTGTGGTGGTACACCGGTACCTGAAGTAGCTGCACTGTTCTCTCCATGATCCTTAGGACCGTTGTTTTCATGTGCATTCACTGAGTTAGACATTTTCTGACTTGAAATTGAAGATTCTTGGACAAGAAAAAGTGTAAAGAATAACTTGTGTTTTTAGAAAACCAGCACTAAAACAATCACTATTATTTTTAGCCCCACGGTGGGCGCCAAACTGTTTACCTTGAAAATGGTAATTACAAATATATTTGAATTTGTGGTTCTAAAAATACGTGATCTATTTTTATACCAATTGTTTAGGTAATAGATGCTAAGTGAGAAGTAATAAAACGGGATAAGGGCGAAGGAAGATGAGATTGTGCAAACCGAGTAGCTGGGGAGCGGGGCGTCGAGCTTGGTTGGAATGAGCCTCGAGGTCGAGCTCGAGAGCTTGATAAGAGGCGATCGACAACAATTCAACAATATCAAAGGCCTCGAAGATGGCCTTTTTATGATCAATGGTGAGTAATGAACGAAGAACAATTAATGAACACAATAAAAGAAAGGCAATAACTTAATGAGACAATAATAAAGAATGTTTTTGTTAGAGAGAAGAGGATGTTATTGTTCTTGTATTCAATATCATGTGTCTCACAAAGTGACAAGGGTCCCCTTTATATATGAGGGGGAATCCCAATATAGTACATGAGTAATTATTACAAAAGAGAGATGGTTGGTACAACCATTTAATGCCATGGTACGGGCCTGTACTATTTTGCGTACTTGGTCAACTTCAACCACGTGCCTTTTGGGGATTTTCCACCTTTCCATGATAGTATTCGATCTACACTGCTTCAGGGTCGAGGATCCTCGATGTGCCCCCTTGATGCCAAAATTTGTACCCTCGGGCCTTCTGAGCGCCGTAAAAGACAACAAAAGAGTATAGGCCATAAAGTCATATCCTCAATTCGAGAAACAAGTTCGTGACTCTAACGTGATGGTCAGAAGGGAAAGTTAGACCCTAGAGTAATAGAAATCAATATGGACTGGTGAACAAGATAAACTAAACATGAATTAGGACTTGAGTTATTTGATAATAATCAGCTTCATGAGAATTTCAGATTGTGTTCCGACAGTAATAGAATGGACAACAGAAGAAGATCCATGACGAATTCAGAGGATGGTCATTCAGGAAAACACTTCCCTAAAGCAAGCAATGTGAGAAAAGTTAATCTTAAGGGACTATATGTGCCAGTTACACTAAGTGCCACCATTGCGAGTGAGGAATTTTGTTATCCTTGGTACAATAGGATTACCGTAAGGCGAGTAAGGGTCCTTGATGATACGAAAAGACGTCAAAGATGGAGAGGAAAAACATCTATAAGCAGGTCGTCGTAGCTCCAAGTCTTAGTACTCCCCTAAAGGGGGGAATATGGAATGATAAAAGAAGAATACGATAAAAATGAGAAGGGGATGGCATTGCATTTATCCACATCCTACAGATATGTTACGATTCCAGAATGTTATGTAAGCACGACGTCAAGAAAAGGAAGTAAGGTATCCTGCCCGGGATGTTGTTGATAGATAAGGAGTCAGTATGTGAGGTAAGTTAAGACAAGGAAATAACCCAAGAAAGATTACATGGAATATGGATATGAGAATGGGTCGACAAGTAGTTAGTAGTTGATTCAGGAAGAGCCTAGTCATGAGTAGACAAGAAGTTACAGACAAATCAGCAGATCGTGCAAGATAAACATAGTAAAACCCAAATATAGTGAATCCAGCCTCGCAATAATGTCATTGTAATACTTAAGAAATATTCAGATAGGAGTTGGGGTTGTTAAAGGTACCGTATGAGTATTACGGGAATAAAAGAAAGTTCCACTGGCAAGGCAGTCAAAATATCAGTTCAGAAGCAATCCTACAAGCACAAGGACGTGGAGGTAAGTAACTATGAGTAATTATAGGCAAGGAAGAACATCAAAGATTCCGTCAGGCATACGATGTGATAAGCTCGTAGTCTTAAAAGAGTCAAAGGTTCCTCCCTAAATACTACAATGAAAGACTAGCTGAGAAAGTAAGGAAAAAGGCTTCAACCTAAGCTCAGTGACCTAAGGAGGGAATGGTCTTATAACAACAGTCTCACAACAACATTGTATGGACTCCATAAGAAAATGGCACCTACCGTGGCTAATGAACGGGAAGTAAAATCAGAAATGATATCCAGGATCATATGATTTGTATGGAATTCCAATATGTGTGGGCACTAAGATAAGCTAAGTATGCACACGAAAAAGGGGTAAGAAAGACCAAGAAAAGTAAAAGCCTACATTTAAACAAAGTTAAGGTGGAACGAAAGAAATTATTCGATCAATGTCCAGAGTGGATTACGTTATAAACGCACTTAAGGGTTCGGAGTTTTATACATACAACATATACAACCATAGAAGATTCTGGTATACGTTAAAAGAAAGAATTGAGCCCAGATCATAGACGAAAGATTAAATTGTTAAAGGATTGTATCATGCATATTCCATAGCACCATGAAAGGCTAAAAGTAATAACTAACACCATGAGTCGTAGATCGGTAGATAGCTTAAGCCTACATAAAGGTTGATCAGAGGAAACTAAAGAGTTGCATCAACTAAGTAAATTAGGAGTTTGATTATTGAAACTAGAAAATTATGGACATAAATGAATACCAGACTCATAAGAAGTCAGTATAAAGCTCTCGACGAATCATGTAAAAAGGTGCAAGTATTATAATAGAAGTTCAAGTTGTGGATGTGAATTCTACCTATACGGAAGGAAGGTCATGAAGGAGATAGAAGATGTGATGCGAGACTTTAAAGTAAGCAAGGTAAAGGTGAACAACATACGAGATACTCAAATGCAGAAGGTCGTGAATAGTCCATACTTCGGATAGAAGGCTAGAAGCGCGGGAATTCAATATCCAGAAATGATAGCGGCATCGTCAGTGGCATATCTTATAGCCTATGGTTTCTAGGTACCAAGAGGTCTATTAAGAGAATAAAGAAGAGTTAGGGACGATGTGATGTTTTTCTTGATGTTCCAGAATAACATAAGTAAATCTATGGTGCAAGGAAGTTGAAGGAGTGTTGTGAGTAGTATAACTGGATATGGATGGGTCGCAAGCGAAAGTATGGTAGAACGACAAGATTGTAAGAAGACAGGAGTAAGGATAAGAAAGGACGAGTGAGAAGGTGAGAAAATGGATAAGCCCTCGGGATTAAGCCCGTGAAAACAAGAGCGCTGATGGGTTCTCTAAGTTATAGAAAGCTCATTATAACCTGAATGGACTCAAAGGAGTCTAAGACTAGTAGCATTTAGAAGAGATGGAATGTTGACCTGGTAGTAGAATGAGGGTATAATGGTGATAGATGAAGGATGACGTTTGGTACTTCGATTGAGTAATGATTTCATGAATTATATAGGATTAAAATACCCATGTAAGGTGAATCACATTGGGATGCTACTAAATAGGGCTATGGAAGTACAATATCGCCCCCATGTGGATCCATCTAATTACTCCGGATGTCCCCCATGAGACGTGAGCCCTAGCGGATTGTAGATCAATATTGAGGTGAATCAATAGTGGGTGGACAAAAATCACAAAGTATGAGATGAGATTAAGCCATAATTCTTAAGTTGAACAGTGATGAAGAAACATTAAAGAACTTAGATTTATACATATGCATGATAAGCAACGAGAGTAACTTGGAGTTTGGTAGAAGACCTCAGTAACGATAAATCAAAGTAAGAGTTATGGTATAGTATGACCTACGTAGATGCAGTAAAGTCATACAAATGGATAACCAGGTCTATAAAATAAGATATAGCAATATTCGCAAGTTCTACAAAGTACCGAGCAAAGGAGAGAAGAGCCGTATAGGCGCATCTAAAAGGTCAGAGTCATACAGGCTATGTGATAGAAGGTAACAACAATTACGAGATTAGAAGGATTCCGCAAGTCATGGCGTGAGAAAGAGGCCTAAATGGCAAGGAGAGTATTACGGTATTCACAAAAGCTAGAAGTTATGAAAATGATAAGAGTATCAATCAACATTCGATGACGAATGTTCCAAAGGGGGAAATGATGTTACGCCCTGCAATATCACGTCGATATTACGTCCTGCAGTATTATATTACGATGATGTTACGCTTCGCAATATTAAATTACGACAATGTTGCACCTTGTAGTATTGTACGTTGAATTTGTTCTAAGGTAATTGACATCAGTCCAAGGAAAAGATTATTTGGAGATTATAAGCATTATGATATTTCAAACAAGTGAAATTCGTGAAGGTGAGAGGAAAAGCAAGTCAAAGAAAGTGAATTTTCGTCCAAGTTTGGCATATTGGGATAAAATATGGCCCGAGCTAAAATACTCAATATTTATGGACTAGTGCTATACGAGGTACCACATGGCAATGATAGCAAGGTGTATAAGGTATGTGAAAAGTGAGTAGTATTGTAAGTAAGTGCGAATAATTCTCAATTATGTGGGTAATTGGTTAATTATTGAGTAATGTGACACTACCTAGTTAATTAATAACTAGTGGTGGGTTAATTAAAAACTTTGGATAAATATAAAAATTTCTCCCACCCCCAAAACGTGGCAGCAATGCCATTTCTTAAGATCATGACTATTAACTAGTCTTGATTAGTTCACGGGCCAAAATAAATTCAAGAAGACACCTCACCTTTACTTATACTTTGTATACAATTAAAACCTTAAGACTCTTGCAATCAAAAAACACATTAGCATTCTTTCAAACACAGAAAACGTTGGCCAGTTTTTTTTCAAAGGCTTTCAATAAAATTCTTTATCAAAACACTTCAATGAAATTACTACATTGATAACGTGAGTTCTTCAACCAAAAATCCGATGATGTTTCTTAGCACAATTAGCAGCGTGAGATTTTGAGATTCTTAGGAAGCACAGTGCAACCTTTTCCAAGAATATCACACGGATTTTTTCCTACTCCAGGTATGTTAAGGCTAAGCCCTGCCTTCATTTTGGCATGATCTTGTCATTACATAAGATTGATAACGAGGCATAAAGAAAAATTCATATCCTGGAATTTACGTATATTTTGCTAGTCCCGCAAGTTATAATATTCTCTTTATCAGGCCTTCATATTCATTTGAGTATTTCCTTTTTCCATTTAAGAGAGCAGAGAGTCTATATATATAGTATCACAATATTTTCATTACCATCGAGCTATAATTGATGGGCAGACCCTTATTGGGAAACCTCTGATCAGATGGTAAGTTATATACCGATCCTACTGTGGCCGAGCGCCTATGA
>ML414120.1:26541-58390 GCA_005239525.1 Nicotiana knightiana | reverse complement strand
AAATAAACTCCATTAAGCACATAACAAGTGTAATTTTATCATTAATGCGCATAAAATGTAAGGTATATCACATGTTAAACTATGCAATTTAGTCTCGCATCACTACACTTATTATTTGTTTGTTTTAGATTTCCTTCTTGCTTTATTTTATATTGTTCACAGGTTATATTTTTAATGCCCCGTCGTAGCCTCGTCACTACTTTGTCGAGGTTAGGCTCGGCACTTACTCAATACATGGGGTCGGTTTACTGATACTACACTCTGCACTATTTTGTGCAAATCCAGGTACCGGCCAGCGCCAGGAGTATTTTAGTAGCCCGCATTCATTGTTCGAAGACACGAGGTAGATCTGCCGGCGTCCGCAGATTCCTGGAGTCTTCTCTTAGTTCTTTAGATACTGTTTTTATTATATTCAAAACAGTTACATTATTTCTTTCAGCCCATTAATTGTAGTATTCTTAGAAGTTCATGAATTGTGACACCGGACTCTGGGGTAGTCTTACAGTTATATAATTAGTTTGTGGCTCGGTTTATTTAATTGTTTATCATTTTATTTATGAAGTTAATCGTTGGAAATCATTAGATTTAAGTTACTTTAAATTTGTATTATTGTGTTTAAGTAAATAATCAAAGGAAAATGGCTAATCGAATTCTAAAATTGGCTTGCCTAGCAAGTGTGGTGTTAGGGTCCATCACGATCCATAAGGTTGGGAATTTGGGTCGTGACAAGTTGGTATCAGAGCACTAGGTTTCTTAGGTTTTACAATTCACGAACAAGCTTGTTAGAGTTTGAAGGATCGGTACGGAGACGTCTGTACTTATCCCTCAGAGGCTATTGAGTTAGGTAAAAAAACTCCATTTTTACCTTTATTCTATCGTGTGATTCTCGTTATCTCAATTATATTCTTCTATTCTCTCACAGATGGCGAGAACACTTGCTTCCTCTTCCACTGACCAACATTCCGATCCTCCAGCAGCAGCAGCTCCTACTAGGGGCAGAGGCTGAAGCCACGCTAGAGGCCGAGGCAGGGGCAGGACTCAGCCCATTGCTCAGGCAACAGCCCTAGCTGTGGAACCTCAGATCGTTATTAATAAGGGGGTTCCAGCTCAGACTGTTCCAGCGGGACCGGCTCAGGTCCTAGAGGGGTTTATTGCTACCCCGGTACTTAAGGACACTTTGGTCCGTTTAGTCGGCATTATGGAGAGTGTGGCCCAGACTGGTACATTTCCTTTTGCAGCAGCCGTATCTCAGGCTAGAGGAGGGGTCCAGACTCCTGCTACCCACACTCCAGTTCGGACTACTCCTCAGGTTCAGACCCCAGCAGCCAATCCAGTTGGGGTAATTCAGCCAGTTGTTCCAGTGCCGCCCGTTGGTGGGGCAGCTATGTCTACCGATGCTTTGTGGAGGTTGGACAGTTTCATTAAGTTATTTCCTGTGCACTTCAGTGGTGAGACTTCAGAGGATCCTCAGGAATACCTGTATAGTTGTCATGAGGTATTGCATAATATGGGCATTTTGGAGACCAATGGGGTCGATTTCACTACTTTTCAGATGACTGGTGCCGCCAAGAAGTGGTGGAGGGATTACTTGTTGACTAGACTAGTTGGGTCACCTGCTCTGACTTGGGATCAGTTCTCACATCTCTTTTTGGAGAAGTTCTTGATTGTTACCACTCGAGAGGAGAAGTGTTGTCAGTTTGAGCGACTTCAGTAGGGCAGCATGACTGTGACCCAGTATGAGAATCGTTTTGTGGAGTTGGCTAGACATGTTATTCTCTTGTTGCCCACAGAGAGAGAGAGGGTCAGAAGATTTATTGAGGGCCTTGCTCAGCTCGTCAGGTTGCATATGGCTAAGGAGACAAGGACCGAGATTTCTTTTCAAGATGCGGCCAATGTGTCCAGGAGAGTTGAGTCGGTTCTCGGGATGGGAGGTCAGGTGTCTGACAAGATACCTCGCCATTTCGGTGGAGTTAGTGGTGCCTCATCTGGAGGCGCGGTTAACTTCAGCAGAGGCCATTTCATTCAGCACTTCAGGGTTCACATGGTACTTCAGGTGGTCGTGGTTCTTATATGCCTCCTTCCGCTCAGCCAGTCTATAGTTCTCCTTCAGCTCCTATAGCACCTCCTCTGCAAAGTTATTATCGTGGTCAGCCGGCTCATCAAGGTCAGTCTTTATATCAGGAGGATGTTTTGAGTGTGGTGAATATGGGCATATTCGGAGAGCATGTCCGAAATTTTCAGGTAAGTAGCATCAATACCAGGGCTCTCATGCCACTGTTTCGGCACCAGCTCCAGCACTACCTGCCCAGCCAGCCAAGGGTAAGGGTCAGGTAGCCAGAGGTAGGGGTCAGGTTGTTACAGGTAGAGGTCAGGCCGCTAGAGGTGGAGGCCAGCCCGCTAAAGGTGGAGATCCGCCTATCAGAGGACCTACTAGAGACGTGGTTCAGGGTGGCGGGGTCCGGGCCCGATTATACGCATTCCTAACCAGGCCCGAGGCGGAGTCCTCCGATGTTGTTATCACATGTATCATTACAGTTTGCAATAGAGATGCTTCAGCTTTGTTTGATCCGGGGTCTACATATTCTTATGTGTCATCATATTTTGCCTCGTATTTAGTTATGCCCCGTGAATCCTTAAGTGTCCCCGTTTATGTGTCCACACTCGTGGGGGATGCCATTGTTGTAGATCGTGTGTATCGTTCGTGTGTGGTCGTTATTAAGGGTCTTGAGATTAGTGTAGATCTTTTGTTGCTTGACATGGTTGATTTCGACGTCATTTTGGGCATGGATTGGCTGTCACCTTATTATTCCATCTTGGACTATCACGCCAAGACATTTACGCTAGCTTTGCCAGGGTTGCCTCGATTAAAATGGAAAGGGACTACTGGTCATTCTCCTAGCAAAGTGATTTCTTATGCCAAGGCCTGTCGCATGGTTGAGAAGGGGTGTTTAGATTATTTGGCTCATATTCGTGACTTTGATGCTGAGGTTCCTTATATAGATTCGGTGCCTGTAGTTCGTGAGTTTCCCGCGGTATTTCCTGCAGACCTATCGGGGATGCCACCCCACAGGGATATTGATTTTTGCATTGATGGGGCTCTGGGCACTCAACCTATTTCTATTCCTCCATACCGGATGGCCTCATCAGAGTTGAAAGATTTGAAAGAGCAGTTGCAAGACTTTCTTGATAAAGGTTTCATTAGACCTAGCGTCTCTCCTTGGGGTGCACCGGTGTTGTTCGTGAAGAAGAAATGGATCGATGAGGATGTTTATAGATTACCGGCAGTCGAATAAAGTTACTATCAAGAATAAATATCCACTGCCGAGAATTGATGATTTATTTGATCAGCTTCAGGGTGCCAGGGTATTTTCGAAAATTGATTTGAGATCGGGCTACCATCAGTTGAAGATTAGGGCGTCCGATGTTCCAAAGACAGCCTTTCAGACGAGGTATCGGCACTATGAATTTCTGGTGATGTCTTTTGGGTTGACAAATGCTCCAGCAGTCTTTATGGATTTGATGAATCGATTTTTAAGCCTAACCTGGATTCTTTCGTAATTGTGTTCATTGATGATATTCTGATATACTCCCACAGCAGAGAGGAGCATGAACAACACCTCGGTATAGCACTCCAGACTTTGAGGGATAGTCAGGTTTATGCAAAATTTTCAAAGTGTGAGTTCTGGTTAGATTCAGTAGCTTTCTTGGGTCACATTGTATCAGCAGAGGGTATTCAGGCAGATCCTAAAAAGATTGAGGCAGTCAAGAACTGGCCTAGACCTACTACATCCTCGGAAATCAGAAGCTTCTTGGGTTTGTCGAGTTACTATCATCGTTTTATGGAAGGATTTTCATTTATAACAGCCCCAATGACTAAATTGACTCAGAAAAGTGCCCCATTTAAATGGTCGGACGAGTGTGAGGCGAGCTTAGAAGCTCAAGATAGCCTTGACTTCAGTACCAGTGTTGGTGTTACCATCAGGTTCAGGATCTTTCACGGTATATTGTGATGCTTCCTATGTTGGGATTGGAGCAGTATTGATGTAGGAGGGCAGGGTGATTGCATATGCGTCTCGGCAGTCGAAAGACCATGAGAAGAATTATCCCGTCCATGAATTAGAGTTGGCAACCATTGTTCATGCACTAAAGATTTGGGGGCACTATCTCTATGGTGTGTCATGTGAGGTTTTCACGGATCATCACAGTCTCCAGTACTTGTTCAAGAAAAAGGACCTTAATTTGAGACAGAGGAGATGGTAGAGTTATTGAAAGATTATGACGTCACTATATTGTATCATTCAGGGAAGGCCAAAGTGGTGGTCGATGCATTGAGTAGGAAGGCGGTGAGTATGGGCAGCCTTGCATTTATTCCAGTCGATGAGAGACTGTTAGCTTCAAACATTCAGACCTTGGCAAATCAGTTCGTGAGGTTGGATATTTCGTCCAGAAGGGTTCTAGCTTGTACAGTCACTCTGTCTTCTTTATTTAAGCGTATCAGAGATCGGCAAAATGATGGCCCGTATTTGATGTTCCTTAGGGACACAGTTCGGCACAGTGGTACCAAGAAGGTTACAATTGGAGATGATGATGTTTTGAGGATGCAGAGTCATATATGTGTGCCTAATGTTGATGGCCTTCGTGAGTTGATTATTGAAGAGGCTCACAGTTCTAAGTATTCTATTCACCCAGGTGTAGCCAAGATGTATCAGGACCTGCGACAACATTATTGGTGGAGAAGGATGAAGAAAGATATTATTTCTTATGTGGCTCGTTGCTTAAATTTCCAACATGTGAAGTATAAGCATCAGAGACCCAGTGATTTGCTTCTGCACATAGAGATCCCTGAGTGGAAGTGGAAGCGTATCACTATGGAATTCGTTGTTAGACTCCCATGGACTTAGAGGAAGTTCAACGTCGTTTAGGTTATTGTGCATAGGCTGACTAAATCAGCGCACTTCATTCCCGTGGCAAGTACTTATACTTCGGAGCAGTTGGCAGAGATATATATTAAGAGATTGTTCGCCTTCATGGTGTGCCCGTGTCTATCATTTCTGATCGGGGTACGCAGTTCACTTTGCACTTTTGGAGGGCAGTTCAACTTGAGTTGGGTACACGGGTTGAGTTGAGCACAGCATTCCATCCTCAAACGGACGGGCAGTCCGAGCATACTATTCATATCTTGGAGGATATGCTACGCGCCTGTGTTATTGATTTTGGAGGTTCTTGGGATCAATTCTTGCCGTTAGCGGAGTTTTCCTACAATAATAACTATCAGTCGAGCATTCAGATGGATCCCTATGAGGCATTATATGGTAGACGGTGTAGATCGCCAATTTGATGGTTTGAGTCGGGAGAGGCTCGGTTATTGGGTACAGACTTAGTTCAAGAGGCCTTAGATAAGGTCAAGATTATATAGGATCGACTTCGTGTAGCTCAGTCTAGGAAAAAGAGTTATGTCGACCGTAAGATTCGTGATGTGGCATTCATGGTTGGAGAGAGATTGTTACTTCGGATATCGCCCATGAAGGGTGTTATGAGATTTGGGAAGACGCGCAAGTTTAGGCCTAGGTACATCAGACCATTTGAGATTCTTGAAAGAGTGGGGGAAGTAGCTTATAAGCTTGTGTTGCCTACAGGGTTATCCTCAGTTCATCCGGCATTCCATGTGTCTGTGCTCCAGAAATATCATAGTGACCCGTCCCATGGTTTAGATTTCAGTTCTATCCAATTGTACAAAGATTTGAATAATGAGGAAGAGTCGGTAGCCATTTTAGACCGACAGGTTTGCCAGTTGAGATAAAAGAGTTATCCCTCAGTTCGAGTGCATTGGAAAGTTCATCCTATTGAGGCAGCTACTTGGGAGTCCAAGTCGGATATGCAAAGTAGATATCCTCACTTGTTTGCCAGTTCAAGTAATTTCCTATGTCCGTTCGAGGACGAACGTTTGTTTTAGAGGTGGAGATTGTGATGACCCAAAAGGTAATATTATGAATTAAGACACTAATCTGGGCCCATTAGACTTAAAAAGACTAATTTTAATTACCTCGATTTGTGTGCATAGTACGGACATGAAACCGAAAAGCTTTTATGTGAAAATATGAGAAATAGTAATTTTTAGAGTTAAAATTTGGTTTAGTTGGCTTTGGTCAACATTTTGAGGAAACGGACCAGGATTTGTGTTCCGACTATCCCGGGAGGTCCGTTGTAAAATATGGGACTTGGGCGTATGCCCGGAATTGAATCCCGAGGTTCCTAACTTTAGAAATCAATTTTTAAAGAAAATTCTTTTGTATTTTTAATGAAATAAGAAAATGAATTGATGCTTGAAATCATTAGTATCGGATCCGTATTTTGGTTCCGGAGCTCGATACATGTTTATTATGATATTTAAGCCATATCTGTGATATTTGGTGAGAATCTGAGTTGATTTAACGTGATTCGGACATTCGGTTGAGAAATAGTGAAATTTAAGTGTTCTTGAGAAAAATCATGAGTCTTGAGGTTAAATTCATAGTTTTAAATGTTATTTTCATGATTTGATCGCACGAGCAAGTCTGTATGATATTTTTAAACTTGCGTGCATGTTTGATTTAGAGCCCCGAGGGCTCGGGTGAGTTTGGGTAGGCTACGGGTTGTTTTAAACTTAGAATTTTCTGCTGTAAATTTGTATTTAGTGCATAGTGATTTTGTGCTTCGCGATCGCGTAGTGTAATTACTGGGGGGGTCATTTTTGTTCTTCACGAACGCGGAGCCCAGGACAAAAACGTGAAGCACTGGTGGGTTACTCTTCGCGAACGCGTGATGTCTTATGCGAACGCGGTGGGTTAATGGACCTGGGAAAGGGGATCCCATTTCTTCTATGTGAATGCGTCCATTTGGCCGCGAATGCGATGGCCCGTTAAGTTAAAGCTCCGCGAACTCGAAGGCCATTTGGGCCTGACTCTACGCGAACGCGGCAGGCCCATCGCGAACGCGGCAGGCCCATCGCGAACGCGATGAAGGCTTGCCCAGCAATATATAACAGATTCTAAAAACGGGCAGAATTTATTTTCTTCATATTTTCAAACTACAAAGACCTAGAGGCAATTTTCTTCACACAAGTTCATCCCCAAAGTGTTGGTAAACAATTCTAAACTCTTCTCTTTCAATTACCCAATGTTTTTCATCACTTTTCAATCAAAAATTAAGAGTTTTCATGGTAGAAATTAGGGGTTTAGGTAGAATTAGGAAAATTTGTAAAAATCGAATTTTGACCTCGAATTGGGATCGGATTTCGAAACTAACTGCATATCTAGACTCGGGGGTGAATGGATAAACGGAATTTGGTCCGAACCCTGAGTTTGGACCAAGCAGGCCCGAGGTCGATTTTCAACATTTTTTTAGAAAGCTTAAGAAAATCATAGTTTGGCATTAAAGTTAGCTCCTTTAGCACAACTAAAAACATTGAACTAATTATGATTAGATTCGAGTGAGTTGAAGGCCAATTCTAAAGGAAAAGTTTTGCTTGAGCAGTGAGTGGCCTGCGAGTTTGTGGTAAGTGTTTGGTTTAACCTTGACTTGAGGGAATAGGAATCCTCAACTTAAATGCTATATGAATTTGCATGTGTGTGATGTATAGGTGAGGTGATTAGTATCTATGCACCACCAAATTATTTGTTGAACGTGATCCCTTCCTCATTTCCAATTTAATTGATCCCTGACTTCATTGTTTTATGATCATTGATGTCTAGATGCCTACTTGGTTTCGTTAACTTATTGTTAAGTATTGTTTCAAGTATTTTGGAAGTGTTGGTTGTTCCTTTGGCTTCATTGTGATACATAAAAGGGTGAACTAGTTGACAATGTTTTAATATATATTCCGATTGCTTTATTTGTGAAATGATAAATAATGAAGTTATGAGTAGTACAGTTTACTGTTTACAATTGTTGAGACAAAAATATTGTGAAAGGCTTTGACCTGAATTGTGAAATCTTTTATAAATAAAGTGATGCGATTGACTGGTGGGAGCGGGTTGCACGCCGCAACAAGGAGTGATAAGGGTGGACAGGTGGGATCGGGTTGCACGCCGCAACAGGAGAAATAAGGGTGATATATATATATATATATATATATAAGGATGAGCAATAAGGGCGGACAAGTGGGAGCGGGTTGCGCGCCACAACAAGGAGCAATAAGAGAGAACATTTATATTGGACTGATTTTAAACACAAAGATTTGAAAACTTACTGTTTTACTCTATTGTTTTCTCATATTATGCACTTACGGTTATTTTAAAGTGAAATTTAGAAATTTGGAAACTTATGAGAGAAGTGGTTATAGCTGAGTTATTTTATTTATTGTTCCAGAATATTGTTTTGTTTAGTTTAAAATTTCTTTCTTACTCTATTATATATTGTCACAGGTTATGTTATAAATGCCCCGTCGTAGCCTTGTCACTACTTCATCGAGGTTAGGCTCTGCACTTACTAAGTACATGGGATCGGTTGTACTGATACTACACTATACACTTCTTGTGCAGATCCAGGTTCCGGTCAGTGTTGATCCTTTGAGCATAGTTGAGCATGTTCACGGAGACACAAGGTAGATCTACTGGCGTCCGCAGATTCCTGGAGTCTTCCCTTTATTATTTAGATATTTTTTTACTTCATTCAAAACAGAGATACATTTCTTTCATCCAACTATTTGTAGTATTCGTTAGTAGTTCGTAAATTGTGACACCAGACCCTGGGTAGCTTTATAGTTAGTATTAGCTCGTAGTTCGTTTATTACTTCAAATATTATTCCTAATATCAGTTATTGGAAAATATTAGGTTTCGTGTTTATTTTAATTTGTTTATTCATGTTTAAACAAACTTTTTAAAGAGAAAATGGTTAATTAATTTCTAACATGGCTTGCCTAGCAAGTGTGATGTTAGGCGTCATCACGATCCCGAGGGTTGGGAATCTGGGTCGTGACACCTTCTTATCAACTTTTTCTACTCCAAGATCATACAATGTCTTAAGTTGATTATATTTTATAGAATAAGGAGCCTTCCTCCTATTTAAACACATAGCAATTGCAATAAATATGTTGAATGAAGTGGATATCCAAAAGAGAATGCACTCAGAAATATGAACAAATTGTATAAACTAACCTCTTTGAAGTTGTATCGGTACCAAGGTATAACCACTTGTTGAATTCTTCCAACAACTCAGGATTAACATCTTGACCAATAACCCTAGTAAATGGATGCTTCATTTGAAAAACTGGAGGTCCAACAGAAATGCTGCCACCAGAATTGCAAAAAGGGATAAAGGGTGATCGGGCATGCTTTCCAGGATGCCTTGTTCTTCCTTGATACACAGGTGTTGTTTCATCTTGGTTAAGATCGCCGAACTTAACAATCTGGGAGAAGTTTTCTGGCAGCTCAAAATCATCAAGTGTAACTTCCCTTTTCTCACCTCTGGAGTCGTCCGAATCACCTACATTAACGTACTCAGCTGGTTCACATACTTGTTCACAACAATCATTTGCTTCTTTTATAACATTCTCTTCTCCAATAGGAGATTGAATTTTTTTTCCCCTTCTCCCCATTCTTCTATTCTCCTTAAATGCTTATTAGTTCTTCCTGTCTTGGAGATTCTGCAGGCATAGCTTCCTTCACTGTTACAGTAAGTATATCTAACTTCATCAAATTGTACAAAATTTGTACTAAACACAAACATTTCTGAACACAAATTCATACTTGCATTCTCTTCATCAATTGCCCCTTCAAAATGAGAATATAAATCAACACGTGCAGGAAGATTCTCATTAATTTCCATGTCATTCACATGCCCTGTATCTAAGAAAACCATTTGAATTATAATGCATATTAGTTGAAACAAATGAAAAATATGTAGGTATATTGTAGACATCTACATAGATTTGTGAATCTGTGTAGATATAATGTAGGCATAATGTAGATATATTATAGATATAATGTAGATGTATTGTAGATATTTTGTAGATATAATGTAGGTATGTTGTATATACCTGTTTTACTGTTGCTGGCATGCACTGGTTTTCTACTGCACTGAAAATGTTTATTGTTCTTTTCTTTTGATTGCTCAGCAATTTTTTTTTACAACTCCCAGCAAACTGCAGGCTTTAAATTTGTTAGGATATATACTTTATGCACGACAATATAAACTTAGAGGTGATAAAAATAGTTATATTAAAATGAATATATTTTAAATATTACTTTGGCATCAATGTTATCCTTTTGACTGTTTATCGCCTGCAAACAGCCTTGATTGAGTCATTGAGTAGCAGTCGGATGCTACCTAGTTCTTCAAAAATATCTTTTTTGAAAGATCCAAGATCTAAACCAACCTATATATTAAAATATAGAGAGTTAATGAAACATTGGCTTAACATAAATTAAAGAAATCATCCAAGATTATGTATATATGTTACCTTGTCAACATCTTTTATTAATTTTTTAATTTGTTTCAAAATAGTTTTCTTGTCCTCTGTTCCAATTGACTGCTTGTGTACCGAGGGAGAAGAAACATCTTTCGGTGCCTCGGACTTGGGTTCAATTTTTTCAAGTATGTATTCAACTTTATTAGGCAAAGACATTCTAGAAAGCTCTTCAGATGCTTCAGTTATGTTGGTAAAATGAGTGAAAATAAATAAATGAGCTTGACTTAGACATAATATGTATAAAAGTTCTAGATAATTTGTATTAAATTGTCTGCTCAAAAGTAAAGAAAATGTTTGATACTTCTTTTGGCGACCGAAGTCACCAGATAAATTGCCGAGTAAATAAATCAGATCCGGACGCGGCTGTTGCTCCGCAACGATACGGACTCGACCCGCTCCTACCCACTCTGGGTTACCATAGCATGTCGGGAATAATGGGGGTATACTGGACGTAACCACTCCCTTGGCTGGGGGCTGTGTCGCCCTGCCTTTTGATCAATACACAATTGAGGAGGCCGATCACGAATGCTACAGGTGTGGGAGCGATCCTGGTCAGTACATATCCTATAAAAGTTGTCACAATAATTAATAGGAATATTACAACTCCGAGACACCGGAGTTGGTGATTTGTCACCAGGCACTTGATCCATTCAGGTTTGATCATTCTATCTCCAATTGCAGATAACCATATCTTGTCCTTACTAGCTGACTAGTCAAGTATGCGAGTGATGGAATTAGCAACCCTTGTAACTATATCAATGTTGACGGTAGAGCAACACTCATATGATCATATTTTCATAGCTAGTACAAATCCTCGAATGACATACAAATGAACATAAGGATTTCGCTTCTGCCTAACGGATTGAAGCAACTGTTTGTAAGAAGCACTACCTCATGCGTAGTTTGCATACTGTCCGAGTCCACAAAATAAAACCTAAAATGGTCTACCAACCCTGCATTGTCTTTGTCTGAAGGACAGATGAAGAATTCCATGAGATATAAAATACATAACTTGACTGCATCCTCGATGTTCACCCAAATTTTGCTGGTTAAAATTTGTTTTAAGTATGACTTCTGAACGTTTTGCTTGTTTGGAAAATAACTTATCATTATTTTACTGTCATACGTAGGTGTGTAACCAAAGTCTGTCACTTCCATAAAATATCTCAAGCCACTTATCAAGGCAAACTCTCTCAAGCCAATTCAACCTCTGCCCCTTATCTCTGTTGAAAAATAGTTAGAACCAGATGCATTCAATTCATACTTCATTAGAAGATGAATTGCTTGGTTTTGCATACATATTCTGGGCAACGAAAGAAAACAACCAAAACATATTTTCTTGAAAAGTTTTAAACCAGTTGCAGATAATAAATCTTTGATTTGGCCGGAATACTGGGGTCTAATAATGTCTGAAACCTAACGAACCCATAATCAACATTTATGAGGTGCAAAGTAAAAATCTCTTATTAAAACAAGCATCAACCCTAAAAAAAATATCTACATTTTTAATACAATATATCTACAATTACATAACAAAGTTAAAAAAACAGAACACAAAATAACTACAATTTTTTTACAAAATTTCTATAATCTTTAAACAAAGTCAGAACAAGACCAACATTTATTTAACAAATGTATCTACAATCATGAATACTGGGGTCTGATAATGTCTGAAACCTAACGAACCCATAATCAACATTTATGAGGTGCAAAGTAAAAATCTCTTATTAAAACAAGCATCAACCCTAAAAAAAAATATCTACATTTTTAATACAATATATCTACAATTACATAACAAAGTTAAAAAAACAGAACACAAAATAACTACAATTTTTTTACAAAATTTCTATAATCTTTAAACAAAGTCAGAACAAGACCAACATTTATTTAACAAATGTATCTACAATCATGAATTATAAATCTACAACTAATCTATAATGTAGATAAAATTTGTACAAACTACAAAAGCACAAATTATACAGGTTCCTAAGATGAGAACAAAATTTTTAGCTTTTGAAAAAAAGCTATTGTTGAAACTAATAAATTCCTACCTTCACCAATGACTGTTGGGGAACAATTTTAGGAGATTTTATAACTTTATTCTTTTTTGAAGCTTTTACATTAGGAAATACTCTAACTTTTTTGCAACTTTAGTGACATCTTTTTCTTCGACGAAATCAATCTCTTTGCCTTTCCTTTTCGCAGATTTGACAGGCTTCGACGATTCACCAACATTAATATCATGCTTTTGCTTTGTTCGAGCTTTTGTCCTAGTTTCACGATGGGAAAGCCTGGGCTTGTTCTCTTCTTTTGCATGAGCTGATTTTGAAGCCATTTGGGTGAATTTGATGAGAAAACACCCAAATCAAATGAAGGAACATTTGTTCCTTTGTCTTTGTTAGGGTTGTTCTTTGAAGATATCTTCTTCTTCATTGAAAATCAAGCTAATCAGATACGTTAGTGGAGGTAAGAACTTTGAAGAAGAGTAACAATTTTGTCTGGTTTTTGAAGAATAGTTGAAAAAGGCATTAATGGAGGATTTGTAAGTTTTGTGAAGAGAAAATCGTGGGTGAGTGCAGAGAAAATCATGGGGCGAGATACGTGGGTGAGGGGGTGGGATGTGGAGAGAGAAACGTGGGGGGGCAATGGAAATATACGGTAGAGTTATTTTAGGACACTAATTAATACAATTAATTGCCTTATAATATACATAAATGATAATTGGATATATAAAATGTAATTATAGTAGAACTTGAGTAGGAAGGGTAATATAGTTTCCTATAGTGTATAGGATTATAAAAATTTCTTTTTTTATTTTCGAATTTTCTGTATACATGTTCAATACTATTGAATAGTGCTCTACAGCCCAGTGAGATGTGTTTACATTCAAGTATCGGAATACCTGCTCTCCATAATTTCTGATGTTTGAGTTTGTTCTTAGTGCATTCCTCAAAATTAAGATCATTGATTTTTCTACTACTACCATATTCGTCGAAATCATAATTTGGACTAACTTGCTGAGTACTTGGGTTTCCAAACAAATACTTCTATTATTTAACCACAATATCACGCACACTAGTAGTATATAAAAGATTATCTAGTTTTTCGAGGAAGAGAACTTCATCTGAAATTTAAGAAGCACAGATTGTAATGAATCCAATGCCAGTGATGAGCGAAGAAACAAACATATATAAAAGACTAAACTTTGAAAAATAATATTTTTTTTATAGTGGTGGTAATGGTGACAATGGGGTGAAGGAGAAGAAAATTTTAGTGATGGAAAGAAAATAAAAGTGAGGGGTAAAATGGGTTAGGGGAATAAAGGTGGCATAACGCATGACATCCACCTCACCAAATATAAATGCCATGTAGCATTGAATGTCCAACTTGAAGAGAAGTATATTCGAACCAATAGTAAAATCGCAGGTTATATTTAGGGAAATTACCTGCTATGTCCATTTATAAGTAGCTCATTACAAAAATTAGCCAATTGATAAAATATTATTAATATTAGCCAAATATTACTAATATTAGCCAATTGACTATTTGTAGCAAAAAATAATCAAATTTCTATTTTGTTTTGAGTGAGTGCCATTAGAATAGATTGGGCACAACTTAAGAAGCTTGAATCTCAGTTTTGGGATGATTTGGTGAAGTTTTGAGGTGGTTTAAATTGAAAATTCGAAGTAAAAACTGAACATGGAAAAAATTATATGTGTCTCACACTGTGTATCATTTGTGTATCAATTGTATATCCATGTATACCTGTGTGTGGGATACATGCGTGATACATGTTTGATACATGTGTCGTAGAAGAATTTTTTGAACTCGATTTAATTACGAATTTTGATACAAAACCAGTCCATATCACCTCCATTCTTCCTCAAATTTTGTATATTGACTTATCTATTATTTTCAATGAATTTCAACTATACTCATTGAAAAAGTTCCTTTTTTGTTTAGATTTTTGGAATATTGTATATTTGTTTTGTATTTCATCACCTTATTTGCTACATCATCCATGAATTTCTTTTTCTTTGTATCTAGTGTTGCTAATCACGCTTAAAAATATGGACGATGATTTTTGCATGTGATCCTTTGAGAGAAAGAACCCTATTATTTGGGTTTTTAATTTTTGTTGGCTAGTTTTGATAAGTCTATGACTAATGGCTAGAGGTTTGTAAGCTGAGATTTTTTTTTGTTGACATTTGTGTAAGTTTCCCTTATATTTAGACCCAATATAACAAGAGATATATTTAATTTTCTTATAGTACAAGGGTATAATTGGCCTTTTATCATTTTTTTAAAGGGAAAAGGGTTTGATTTACCCCTTTACTTTGATAAACAATATACTTTTAAGACAAAATTACAGAATAATGCGCTCCATAAGTTGACCTTGCACTTTTTTAGCCCAATTACAAATTTGCAAATGTGTAGCCAAATATCAATAAGATCTTTTCTTTTCACATTTCATCTAATTATAACAACCTCGTTTATTCCTACCTACCCTTATTGTAGCTCTCTCCTCATTTTTCACCCATAAATATTTAATTTAATTAATAAAAAAGAATCATATGCAAACAAAACTGAAACAAAAATCAGTTCCCCATTTTTAGTGTAACCATTGATCGAGACACTCAGTCAACACTCATTCGTGCCTTCTTCCACAACCAATGCTTCTCTGAATTGTCTTTTTTCAATCTTTTTTATTTTCTATATCTTCAGGTTTATACATACCTATCACAACTACAAAACGCAAAAAGCAGACGCGAGAAACCTAAAATCTCATCTCCTTTAATGCTAATCTTGTTAAATTTTGATTATGATTTTGTGAGAAATTTTGAGTGGGTATTGTTTGAACTTATTATAAATAGTCTAATTAGGTCATATACAAAGTTTGAAGTTATTTGCTGGAGATTTGGACAAGTTTTATACAAGAATTGCAAGTGAAAGTCGTACAAAAATTTCGTCAGAGTTGCTTATACACTTTTATAGAATGTTATACAATTTTATACAAAGAGGTACATTATGTATATAGTTGTATAAAAGTGTATAAAGATGCATAATCACAACATGAAAATATTCTTGATACACTATGTATATAGGTGTATAAGAAGAATGAGAAGAAGAAGAAGAAAAAGAAAATGCGAGAAATTCACCAAATAGCTGTAAATAATGTATCAACCTTGTATATAATAGTGTATAAGTGGTGTTTATACACTATTGCACACTATTTATACAATATTATACATTATTATACAAATGAATCATATCAATGGAGCTTCACGTGTTCTTCTTCTTCCTTGAGCATCCTCTGGAATTTAACTCAAATATAGCCTAAATCTACTCCAAATCACTTGAAATTTAAGTTTTGAACTCATCTTGATGATTCCAATCAATTAAGACAACACCCATTCCAAACAACTAACAGATCGAAAAACTCAATTTCTAAAATCGAATCTTCGAACCACCTGTAATTGTGACTTTTATTTTTCAAATCCTTTGTTAACCATTGGAATACGAAAAAGAATTAAAGGATAATAACAATAGTAGAGAAATTTTATGGTGCAAAGACTGACACGGGAAGAAGAAGAAAAGCGAAGAAAAAAGGAGAACGAAGAAAAAATGGGTGGGCTAACTGGTGAAAAGTAATTTTCAGGTTATGTACAACCTGAGTTACACTGGGTAAGGGTTTCAAACGTGGGTCATTTTCTGATGGGTTGTTGGGCCAAGTGACAAGGGATGTAATTCTCCCTACTTTTAACCTCCGCTATACTACTGGTCCATTTAAGCCTTACCGTTAGCGAAGTAGAAACAATTGCCCCTATTTTTAGTGGAAGTCCGCCATGGCAAGGGCCCAATAATTAAAATTCAATGTGGCCTGACATTTTTGGCGAAGTGGACGCCATGTGGCATGCCACCTCACCAAATTTTACTTTTTGCTTTTCTCTCTTTTGCTCTTTCTTATTCAAAGTATTTTCTTTTCATTACTGGTAATTTTAACCCATTAATACCTAAAACGTAAAAGTCATCAATAATCATAATCTTAATCAACACTAAACCCACCCACTTCATCCTTCTATTTAGCCAGAAATAAATCATATTTTCTTCATTCCTTTTCCATATAACCAATAAACTATTGGAGAAGGCAACCAAAGAGAAAATCTTTAGTTTAAGCTTTGATGTCAAAAGTACCATGGAGTTTGGTGGTTGAAAGTTGAAATTGAATTTTGGGGCTCACATTTAATGGCAACTGCTGCTAAATTAAGCTTTGGTATGCGATTGAACTAATAATACATTTTGCTAAATACTTCAGTTGGGTGTTCATGAATGTTGTTGGATACTTCAGATCTAGTGATTCTTTTTTATTTGGAAGCCTTCTTTCCTATGAAGACGAAAAGAAAAACTCAGCTCAAAAGTTGAAATCTGGTCGGAGAAAATGGTGGCTGGCAAACCTAAGCTTTCCGATCAACCAAAAGGTTTCCTCAACTTTTAACCTACTCCAATTTCCTTTCTTTTTCCTTCATTCTTTTTAGTATCAAATTCACCAGCAAATCTCTCCCTCTCTCTATAAGAAAGAAACAAAAAAAGAAATAGAAGAAGCAAGGCAAAGATGGCGTGGAAGGGAATATAGCAGCGACCTGAAAATTGAAAGAAAGAAGAGAAAGGACGAGAAAAAGAAAGAAAAGTCTGGAATGAAAAAAAAATATTCAGAAGTAATAACTAATATAATTAATTATATATCATCCAATCAAAGATGACACATGTAGAGTTTGCAACAACAGGGACTTTCGTTAAAAATAGGGACAATTATTTTCACTTTGTTAACGGTAAAGTTTTAAATTGACCAATAATATAACAGAGTTTAAAAGTATACTATCTATCAAAGTGGAATGGTATATCCTTTGTCGCCAAGAACTTTTGCTTATTATATTGTTATTACAAATAAAAAAGAGAATACTAGTACCACCGTAACTTTGACGAATTGCATATTTGAAACTATTGAGGGGTCATTTTCACAAAGACGAATCCTCATGGGAGGAAAGCATAATTAAACTTGGACCCAACTAAAGCCAACCCCCATAAACAATTAGCCAGCCAAATTAGAGGGCATTTGCGTGACCAAAAAGAAAAAGCCTACTGAGAACGAGAGAATTTCAACATTGAACAAATAATTAATCGGGAATTTGAGTTGCTGATACTTTCCTCAATCCTATTTTTTCCAGTTTTTTCCAAGTAACCCTAATTTCCTTCTTTTTATCTTTTAAAGTTTTTATTTTATGGTTTGTTTATAGAAAGGAAGTTCACCCATTTGGTTAATTTATGAAATTTTCTTCGATTGAAGCTTATGAATGTCAAGTGGAACTGATGACTTACATATGGCGGAAGTACTGGAGTTTATAAGAAAAAATCACTTTGCTAATAAGTGAGAAAAGTGGAAATTTGTCTTTATCAAAAAGAGAAAAGTGGAATTTTGTAGAGTTCTGGTTTATTTGAATCGGTAATGTACCAATTTGACTTGAATTGTTTGGTTTTACTTACATATATGTTATTGTATTGGCATTTGTAATATAGCTGCCCCAAAAATAGTGCTATTTTTCCGCTTAAGAAAGCTAGTGGAAGAAAGTGTTTGTGTTAAATGTTGTTGTAGTTTTTGCATTTCCCGCTTAAAAAGCTGAGATAAAAAACGAAATGACAGTAGTTATTCATTGCCAAATTTTATATAATGATGAATGGAATGTTATTTCAGTTGTGGCATTCTACTGCAGCTACATTTTACCTTTGTGGCCTTTGAAATTGCTTCCAGCTCAAAATGGGCAGATTGAGGTGGACAGGGGTTTCCCCAAAATCTATCATGCGAATTGCTGTGGTAATATTGCTGAGAACTACAGCAACATTGTTCGGTATTTTAGAGAAGTGGTAATATTGTGGCTAAATGCTTTTTCTTCATTTCCAGTCATGGCGCACAGTATCTGCATATTCGCTGATTGATAAAGGACACGTGCGTACACATGTTTCAGAATATCTACCCACATTACTTCAAAATAGATGTAAGAAGCTTACCTTCAACTGTAAAATGTGAAGATTGGAACTCTTTTCTATGTATGAAACTTTGCAATTTTAAGGTTTCTTTACCATGGGCTAATTTTCATGAATTCATCCCAACTCTGTGCCCTTAGTTGTTAGTTAGGTTAATTTGGAATCGATTATGGTGTGAAACAGTACATGAACTTAAACTATATTTTCTTGATGGTGCTGATTCCAGGTCGCTCTATTTTTGTTTTGTTTTGATGAAAGCATATATTATTAATGTCCGGGGAGAAATCCCCAAATACAAGAAGTATAACAAGACAACAATATGGTTCTCTAAAATAGACACCCAATCATCTATACCCTCAGGGATTTTATGGGGGCTCCAAAAGTTAAAGCAAAAAAAAAAAAAAAAAAAAAAAAAAAAAAAAAAGGACAAGGCTTAAACAATACTAAGTCATGTCACTTCCCTTTAAAATCTCTCTTGTTCTTTTCTCTTCAAAGTATCCTCATGAGTGATAGGGGCACTACATCCCATGCTCTGCTTTCCTTCTCCTTTATGTGCAATTATGTATCACAACTTTCACTATTTTCTGCATTGTTGATTGTATTCCAAACAAGTTGCACTAGAATTTTCCCTTATTGAGAAAGAATTTCCACGTGCTTGAAAAGAATCAAGCCCACCCGTGAAGGGGTATGTCGAAGACATAACTAAGTAAATAAAAGTGCACTGTTTCGAACAACATACGTTTTTAGATGAGATGATCACACACTTCAATAATATTTACAACTTAAATTTTTCTTTACATCGTCCTCTTGTTTTATACTGTGTGTTATGTGTAGTTTATTTGATTTAAAATTGTTACAGTTATAATTCTTAAAAAGATAGCACGAACCCAGGCAATCTACTTGAGAATCGAAAAGGTGAAAATCCCATAAGAATTAGAAGTCAGCCCATTGTGATTCTATGTAGATAAGTAATATTCATATTTGATAGAGGTCAAGCTTTCAATATCATGAATCCTTGAGGGAGCATATTAAGAGAAACCATGTTGCACAGCTAGATGAGAGGAACCTTAAAGATGAAGAACTAAATGATTTAAGAATTAGTTCAGTTTTTTTTCCTCAATAGAATAAGCTTTACTAAGTGTTCAGGGCTGGTGAGGTATATTGCAATGATATCCTAATTCAATGAAAGAAAATTAGCAGGAGAGAGGGAATGAATCTTATGCCTAGTTCTTCATGTCACAAATTCCATGCTAGGGATAAAACCATACCACTGGCTTTGGCAATAGTCCTTTTTATGATGTAATCATCTATGTTCTTTCCCTATCCCGGGCCAGCTTTCACATACCTCGGCTATTCCACAGGTACTTGCTCCTCTCACCAGTACATGTACTGAGTAACTCTGCCTACCAAGATTTAGCTAATGGGAAGAAATCACTAAGATTTGAACCCGAGACCTTGTGGTTATCGTCCTACATCATTGACTACTAGACCACATCCTTGGGTGCTCCAAAGTAGTCCCAATGTAACCATAACTATATTTCATATTCTATTGGTACCTTGCCCCCTCCCCCCCCCCCCCCCCCCCCCCCCCCCCCCCCAACAAAAAAAAATCTAGTACTAGCTGACAGCATCAGATTTACTTGAATCGGAGTTGAATACGTGATGCTAAATATAGTTGTTACTGAAAACTCTGTGTTTATGCATATGCTGAATGTATGTTGAAACACCGGAACTTGACGGAAGATGTTATTACTCTAACATACACTATGTTCAGCCAGTTGAAAACCTAATCCATAATATCATGTTTGACTTTGCTTTGTATATCAGCTTTGTACAGTTGCAGTTTTATTGGTAAACCTAATAGTTCTTCCACTAGGAGATTTTCACCATCGAAGCATTTTATCCATTCCACCGGTATTCCTCCAATATCTATAGACAGTTACTTTTGATTTGTGTGTTTCAGCTTATTGCTTGCTCTATCGTATGAACCAATTGCATCATTTCATTTTTCAGGAGCTTGTTATTTTGCAGAACGAGATTACTATGAAATTCTAGGCGTATCTAGAGATGCTAGACGGGATGAGATTAAGAAGGCTTTTCATGCGGTGAGGATATTCAATAGGGTTTTAGGTTTGAATAAGTGCCTTATGGATATGTTCATTTTCAGTTAAAATGAGATCTTGTCTGCTATGTTGGTGTTAAAAGCTTGTCATTGTCAATATAGCACTATATTTTGTTTGAATATGGATCTATTTCCTTTGTGGTGTTGAAATTCTTGTAGTCATTTGTGGATTGTTTTCAATGAAGAGAGTGGTCATTTAATAGTTCATTTTCATTACGATAGAACATAATCTTCTTCTTACTCCCCCTCCCCCACCCCCCACCCCACCCCCAAGTCCCACATACGAAAAGGAATGTTCTTCTTCATTTAGAGGTGGAAATTCACATTGTGCCAGTACTTTGAGACAGATTCAATATTGTTGCACTTCAAGAATTTTTCGCTTCATTTATATTGAGCATTATCTTGCTTAGATCTGTGGTATTATATCTTTTCCTTTATCCTTTCCATCTTATGTGTAATTGTCTAGTGTTTTGGCTTAAAAACTTTTGCAGCTTGCAAAAAAGTACCATCCAGATGCCAATAAGAATAATCCTTCTGTCAAGAGGAAATTTCAAGAGATAAGAGACGCGTATGAGGTTTACATATTTCTATGTTCTCCAAAACTAATATTATGACCATGATTGAAGAATTGCTGCATTTCCATGTTCTACATTCATATGATAGTTTTATGGATTGTAATCGTGAAAGGTGAATTCAGATTTTGCAAGATCCGCAGAAGAGAGCACAATATGACATGGTGACGTGTCTTTTCTCCTTTGGCCTGTATTTTTCAAATTATGCTATATCACGATTCAATTTGGTGTACATTTCAGAAATAACAATAACTTTTTACTAATACAGATGAAGGAGCAACCTAGCAGCACAGAGGATGTGAATTATAATTATGGGAATGGCAATGCTTTTAGATATTCTTGTAGCACACAATTCTCTGATTCGTTTCAGAAAATATTTTCTGAGGTATTTCCTCCCGTTTCTTTTCCTCTTTTCTGAAATGCAGTGATGTATGGAATTTTGCTTAAATGTATATGCTTCAATATCTTGCAGATATTCGAAAATGAAGCTGAAAATTTGACGCAAGACATTCAGGTGGTGCCTTTTGTGATTGTTTTCCATTTGAGGTTCCTCCCAATTTCAAAGACTCCAAAACTAAACCTGTCTGACTGTACTATCTTCAAATGGTAGGTGGACCTTTCTCTCTCTTTTCCTGAAGCTGCTAAAGGATGCACAAAATATCTGTCGTTTGACGCAGATGTTCCATGTGATTCTTGCCGTAAGTAAAAGTTGACGCTCTCATTCTATACACATTGTTTAAACCATTTGTTATGTTTTTTGAAGCCTTTCCCTTTTGTCCGGGTTGGATGTTCCATTTTCCGTTGGTTCTTCTTTTTCTTTGTTATGCCATCTCTTCCTGGAAGCATGACTAGGAAGATTATGCAATTTATATTGCTTCTTTCTCTCTCTGTGTGTATGTGCATGTTCTTATTCTCTTTCTGTGCTCTCGTTACTAGATGGGTGAAGGGAGCAGAAGACTACTAGTGTCACGTCCCAAACTACCCCTTAGACGTGACTGGCACCCAACTAACACCACCTGTCAGGCTAACCCATTTCTAATACGTATAACCATTTACACAAATATTGAGAGAAACAATTAAAAATGAAATAGTTATAAACCAATATCTTAGTCAGTTGATAGAAAAACCAACAAGTACTCAATATATAAAACTCTAGCCCAAATCCCACTCTAAGACCATGGAGCATCTAACTAATATGAGTTTAACTGACGGGTGTGGAAAATCTCAAAGAAAAAGGAAATAACCAACATGAACAAGATACAGTTGAAACGAAAGCCTCCCCGAACAATGCGGTGGCTCACATCAGCAATATGATCCACTTGAACAAACTCGTCAGCCACTAGCTCTATCTCCCGCAATGGTATCTCCATAGAGATGCAGGTAAAGAAGGATTTATAGGTAAATATAACGCAGAAGATCCTTCCTCGACCCGCCACTATGAATACCTCTGGAACAAGTGTTAGAAAATACAAACACACCACAACAAGAACGATATAGTAAGTATGATAACTATACAATATATTAGTATCAACAGAGTTAACAAGAATTAACCAATAAGGGTGTGAGAATGCACACTTATGACCGATGTGTATGACATGAATGAGTATGTAATAGATATTAACTGTTAAATGGACTCTATATATAATACATATTCTACTCCTACTGCATATGGGACTAGGACATATTCTACTCCTACTACATATGGGACTAAGACATATTTTACTCCTACTACATATTGGATTATTTACACATAACTATCTAACACTCCCCCTCAAGCGGTGCATACAAATTATATGTACCGAGCTTGTTACATATGTAACTAATATGAGGACGGAACTTGGTGAAAATATCTACAAGCTGATCATTCGACATACAAGGCTACTAGACTCCCCCTGAGCAACAAAACCAAAACCAGGTGGTTGTTGATAAACAGAAGTTGGCCAAGAGATCGCCGGAAAAATTTGAAAATAGTGAGACTAAGCCAAATTCCACACTACAAAATAGGTTCTAAATACCACCAGAAAATTGAAACTTTTCTGGAAATTATTGTTCACGCTGGAAAAAATAAAAGTTGTCAGAATTTGATGTAATTTGTATGAGTAGGCTCGGAATCACCAGACAACTAAGTTGCCCCAAAGAAGTTTTGTCAAAAATGGCCAGAATGGCTCACACGCGTCGGAAAAGTTAATGTAGCTCATCGGAACCCTAGTTTTGGCGGCGCGTGATTTTCTGTCGGAGTGATTGACTAGGGTTTTGTTGTCTGACTTTTCCAAACAAGATGATAGTGTTGGTTTCCGCACAACACTTACCAATGATGAGATAACGCAAATCAATCTTGAGTCGTCAACTGGAAAGACGCACAGTGACTGACTTTTCTATTCCGATGAGACTGGAATTTTTGGGGTTTGGTCGCACAAGATTTTCAGATCTGATGATGGTACTGGTATATGCACAGTGTCTTACAGTAATAAAATAATTTAAAAATCCACTCTTAAAACATCGGGTTATTACATTCTCCCCATCTTAAACGAGTGTTCGTCCTCGAACGAGTTAGAAAGTGTACGTGACATCTCAATTCTCAAAGAGATGTGGATACTTGCTCCACACGTCTGCTTTGGACTCTCCTGTAACTTCCTCTGTCTAATGGTTTGCACCACAATAGTTTCACTTAAGTAACATTATTCAAACTCAATTATCACACTTGCCTAGTAACAATATATATATATATTGGACCTTCCTTGCAAGTCCTTTTTTTTATCTAGCTCCACTTTGTCGAATTGAGTTATGTGATTCTCGGCTTGAACTTATCATCTAAGCATTGACACATAAGACATAGGATGTATAATCAAAAATTCCAAAGACAAAGAAGTCTATATGCCACCAATCTACTCTAAATCTCATACGGACCGATATATCTTGAACTTAACTTACCTTACTGACTGAATCTCATAACTCTTTTCATGAAGGAACCTTCGAAAGTACTTTTTTTTTTCTGTTCCTAAAAGTATCAAAAAATTTCCTGTCGAATAGGACATTGTCTACTCTATGATGTTCAAACCATTCTCGCATTCAACACAACTTTCTCTAAGGCTCTGCTAACCCAATAGTTATGACTCACCGGGTTCAAACAGTTCAACTTGAGAACGATATCGTCGTCTATATAAAGCCCCGAACAATAAGATCTACATAATAAACTAGTAACTATTATCAAGTGCAAAATCGGTCAATAGCAACTGTTCATAAACCAGTCACTATATATCATCAGTCTAGTTTGAAAATGGATACCCATACTCTTGTGCCCCCATTGTGCTGGAACACATTCAAGCACCATGTCCACAATCCTCTAGTGGAACACATCCACCTTTCTTACATAAGACAATGATGGAACACACCCAAATACTACTACATGATACTCTCACGTATGGCAGCACTAGAACACATCCATATGCCCATAAATAATACTCACGTACGGTGACTAGAACATATCCATGTACCCGTATGTGAATGTTTAACGCATTGTTACTCTTGTCACAATTGATGATACGCCATCTCGTGCCATTTCACTATCTCTCAATCATATTGCTGCATAGGTCAATATGTTGTATGGACTGAATCAGGTGCACGATCTCGCTGATCCTATCACTTTTACTCAGAATAGGATCATGACTTCCTCAACGAGCATGTAGACCAACAACAAGGTCCATAGTGCTATTTTCAATTTCTACTTGCAGTAATTTTCCAAGCCTTTAGTACTCGTATTTAACACATGAATAGTTCAAACACTTGAGAACAATATTTTATGATACCTTATATCAATCTCTACCATAGTTAGCTTTCTTAATGCATAAGTATGAATCTCGAACGTACCAAATTTCATAAACACAATATATTGTCGAGTGAAGTGATCTGAAGTAACTCTCTGAAGCAATGATTATTTTATGTTTCTAAAGTCTTCATTCCGGTCAGCATAAATCAAGAATCTATCCAATCTGGCTACTGTTACATGCCTGTCACCTTTTCTCCATGTGTACTCACCTCATGATAATTGGATGTCTACCAGTTCCATATCTTCAATGAAATTTGAAAAATAAGTCATAGCTCTTGTGATTCTGGATCAATTCTTCTTCTCTGATGGGTATTTCGCAGTATTGAAATCCCCACATACCACCCAAGGTCCATTAAAGAGACCTCTTGCACCTGCCAGCTCCCACCACACTTCCTCCCTCTTTCTTCTTTCATTAGGAGCATACACAGCTGAAAGATCCCATGTATATTCCTGAGTCTTACCTGAAAATTTACAAGTAACTGTATTTGCTCCAACACAATATACTTCCCCTTTCCATATTCTACCATCCCACTTTACTACAATACCCCTCTGGTCCCACTAGCTTCTAGTTGTGCAAATTTCACCCATTTATTACCCCATAATTCGCTCACTATCTTCTATTTTAGATTCTTGGAAACAAAAAATCTCTGCCTTCCAATTGAGTATCGAACTTTTAATCAATCTCCTTTTCCTAACTCTATTGAGTCCCCTAACATTCCATGATATAATGTTCACTAACGTTGGCTATGGCTGATAATGCATCGCCCCCTCGCTTCTAGTTCCATTACCCTTGAATTACTTCCAATATCCAGACCTTTCAGCTCTTTGAATCCCCTTTTCTTTGGAGTCCGAACCAGCTGTGTAACTTCTTTCCCTTTGTTTGCTTGCTTTCTGTTGTCAATTTTCATGAAAAGTTCTAGTGCTTCTCTCTCGCACCCACTAAAATCCACCTCAAATTCTTTGCTCAACCTGATGATATTGTGATGCACCCAAATCGATGCTTCAAATTCCAGGTCTTCTTCTGCCTCTAAGTTTTGATGGTTTAGAGGACAACTTCTTCAATTGCTCAGTCCACAAACATATCAGATTCTTTTGATTGCATGTGCATGTTGTTGTAGTACTCTGGACCATCTCCCTTCCCTTCATGCTCGGCAATAATCGACATAGCATTATCCTCAAGAAAAGCTTCTTGTTGATTTTCTTCATCTCCATCATCGTCCCTCTCTTCTTCCTCCTCCTCTTCTTCTTCTTCTTCTTCTTCTTCTTCTTTTGTAATGCCGTTGTTTTTTATTCCTCTGCAGAAGTGGTTATTTTCTTTCCCACAGAAGGTTTGAACTGAATAGCTGTTATCTCTTCATTAAAAGGATCTGGCCTGGGCTTTGTTATGGGCATTTTAGAAGCCTTCTCTTCAGATATAAATTGGGCCAAAGAATTTGGGCCCAATTCCCTTCTGTTATAATGCTGAGAAGCCGTATTAGTAATAACTAAAGAGTCACGTGAGTGGTCACATGCCCTTTTAGGGATAGGCTAAACCTGCTTTGAGCTACCAACGTGTCCCATCACAACTTTATAACATTGAGCCCCTCCCCCTGATATCTGTTTGTCCTCTATTACCCGCTGGTTCGAACGATTATCTTCTCCATTTACACCTGTACGTTCTCATCGGAGGTTCGCACCAAATCTGGATCTCGAAGAGTACCCCTTCAAATTCTATCTCCACTGCTTTTGGGATTGCAGATCCATCTCCTCACCTTTACTCTTGCCCATTTCAAGTGATTTTTTAGTTCCGTCTCCTCCTCAGTTTCAATCCAGCCACCACAAAATTCCCCAACTTCTTTGAATACTTTTTGAGACCATAGATGTAACGGAAGCGCTACTAGCCTAATCCATGCATGATTCATCATCTTATTTCTTGGACTGACCCCACCATTGGAGCTTAACTTTGTGATTCTTCCAGCTCCGGTTGCTTCTCAATACATGGTCAGCATTAGTTTCGAAGAGAATTCAAAAAGAAACCTATTCTGATCCATCTCGTAAATGTTGATTCCATATGCTTGCTTCCAAGAATTAGATGCCCATTTACGCATTTCCGATAAAGTTGCAATTTCGGAGCTTTCTTCTGGCATGAACCCCACCAAGCACCTGCCTAGCAAATCGTTGTGTGTTGAATCTCCAGAGATGTGTATAATGTCTCCATCTTGTTGGACCTCCGCTTCATTCATTTCTCTGCTTGCCCATCTATGCTTTCTGACTCTGTTTGAGTATAGAAGTCCTTCTTCAATGACTTTAGGAGCATTAAAGACATTCCTCCGTACCCCACTATTAATGAACCTTTCTATTTTTGCTGTAATATCTAACCATCCTGAATTGGATGCCACCTCTGGAACAATAATAATCTGACCTCCCCCTGCCTTGGACCCTAATGATGGTTATATAACGACCATGTTTGTTGTAGTTTCTCCCATAGAATATTTCAGAGAAATGATGCTTGGTTCTCCATCATTTTCACATAATTTCCCTTGACCTTCGATGCTTCCTTTAGATTTTCGCACAATCACACCATCATCTTCCTGCTGAATGTAGTCCTTCTGATTAGGTTCCTTCCTCGTTCTGTCCATTCATACCATTCTTCAACATCTGTTGAGCATCTCACAATTTCATATGACTTGAAGCCCACTGCAAAATAGATGATATTGTTCTCCCTCATTTTAGGATTTTCACGTTAGGCTGGATGAACAAAGGACGTTAACTAACTAAAAGAAGGAAAATGAATTTTTATCCGTGATCACAGTAGGTGAACACTGGATTTTAAGAAAGAAAAGGAAGATTCCGATGAGAGGGTACACCAGAAAGAAATTCTACAATCCTAGGAAGTAGGAAAGAGAGCATCCTTGGGAACTGTGCCTGAGAGCATTTGTGAGTAACAATAGCACATGGTGATGACCTCTTAATCTCAAAGTCCTGAAACTTATCCGTTTAGTTTCTGACTCCACACAGCCATTAGTACAGAATCAAAGTATATTAAGTATTTGACAATATATTGATACCTAAATATATCTCCCTATTAGGTGGTACACTTAGCACTTTCTCCAAAGCACATTCTAAAACTCATTAACCACTAAGAATAGTTCAACAATCAATTAATCAATTTTGGCTCCCCAAAGTTATATTTAAACACAACACACATCCTTCACTTGTCATATATATCCTTTATTGACTAAGTAACTTTGTCCATGCCGAGTGAATTCTTTACATTAAATACTAGGTCTAACCGAAATAGAGAATTCATTTTTTTTGGGTCAA
Source organism: Nicotiana knightiana (assembly GCA_005239525.1). Taxonomy (NCBI): domain Eukaryota; kingdom Viridiplantae; phylum Streptophyta; class Magnoliopsida; order Solanales; family Solanaceae; genus Nicotiana; species Nicotiana knightiana. The sequence continues at coordinate 30,079 of ML414120.1, read as the reverse complement.
TGAAGCACACGGAGACACGAACTCATCCAATTCAATCCCAAGATAACCTCAAGTAACCTCAAGGGGGAGTTGATGGAAGCCATTGAATACTTCCATGTGAATGGTGCTTTCGAGAGAAGTATCAATGCGTCTTTTATTATTATTGTGCCTAAGAAAGAAGATGCATCTTGTATTAGAGACTACAAGCCTATTAGTCTCGTGGGGAGCATTTACAAAATTATTTCTAAAGTGCTCTCCAACAGACTCAAGAAGGTCCTTGACGTGTCTGTTTCATCCACCCAGAATGCGTTTGTGGAAGGTAGGCAGATCCTGGATGCTGCTTTGGTGGAAAATGAACTTGTAGACTCCAGAAGGAAAAATAGAGAACACGACTTACTATGCAAGTTGGACCTTGAGAAGGCTTTCGACCATGTCAATTGGGAGTTCCTGGATTTCATTATGATGCAGATGGGGTTTGGGGCAAGATGGAAGAGCTGGATCATGTTCTGCATTTTCTCAGTCAGATTCTCTGTCCTGCTTAATGGTAGCCCGTGTGGTTTCTTTGGCAGCTCCAGGGGTCTCAGGCAAGGTGACCCCCTATCCCCATGCTATTCATCCCAGTGATGGATGCTCTGAGTAAAATGATGGATCGTGCGGCGGGCGGTGGCGTCTTGAGAGGATTCTCAGCTCCGATCGGGGTGCCCAGTGCCCGAAGAGTCTCTCATTTGCTTTTTGCGGATGACACCCTGGTTTTCTGTGATGCCGATATGGATCAGTTGACCTACCTGAAGCAGGTCCTGTAGTGGTTTCAGACAGTATCAGGGCTCAAAATCAACCTCGGCAAGTGTGAGATTTTCCTGGTGGGTGAGGTTGCTAACATTGATGCTTTGTCTCATGCTCTCAGATGTAAGGTGGGCCCCCTTCCCACTACTTACCTGGGTCTCCCATTGGGCGCTTCTCATAAGGATTCTACGGTTTGGAATCCACTGATCGAAAGGGTTGAAAAAAGATTAGCAGGCTGGCAGAAACGACACTTGTCAAAAGGCGACAAGGAAGTGCTCATTAAAAGCCCTTTATCGAGTATGCCCACCTATTACTTGTCCTGTTGCAAGTTCCTGTGAGCATCACAGAAAAACTGGAGCGGCTTCAAAGAATTTTCTTTGGGATGCGGCGGATTGAACTAGAAAGTTTCATCTAGTGAATTGGCAAACAACCACTTCCCCAAATAAGTGGGGTGGACTTGGAGTAAAAGATCTTATAGTATTCAACAGAGCTTTAGTGGGGAAGTGGTTTTGGAGATTCGGGGTAGAAGAGCATGCTCTATGGAGTGAGATCATAGTTGTACGATTCCACGGGAGGGGGTTGGAGGACCAAGGCAATCACAACACCTTTCGGGTGTGGCATGTGGAGGAGCATCATGAAGAATTGGGAATCCTTCGGTGGCAACATCACTTATAGGATGGGAGATGGAAGGAGAATTAACTTTTGGAATCATAAGTGGTGTGGAGAGGATCCTCTGAGGGTCTCCTTCCCCACGTTTTCAAAATTTCAAATCAGAAGAAATTGATGGTCCAACCGATTCGTAAGGAGCATGAAGGGAGTCGTATGAGACCTCTCATTTAGAAGGAACATGCAAGATTGGGAGATTGCGGAGCTCCAAGATATATTGACACTGCTATATAGGCAAGACATGCCCAAGTCATCCTGTGATTCTTGGAGATGGGGTTTGCGTGGCGATGGTTTGTTCACCGTAAAGTCCTTTTACCAGAGGATGTTGGTGATGAGAGAGGAGGCCTCTTTTCCATACTCCTCGATCTGGATTCCTAAGGTGCCTACGAAGGTGTGCTTTTTTGCATGGCTAGCCGCGAGGGGAGTGATTTTGACTGCTGAGAATCTGCGAAAGAGAGGAATTACACTTGTTAGTTGGTTCTACATGTGTAAAAGTTCAGGGGAAGAAGTTGATCATCTTTTGTTGCATCCTGTGTCCTCGGCTTTGTGGAGGGCAATTCTAAACCTTTTTGGTGTTCAATGGGTGATGCCAAGCACCGTAAATGAAATGTTATATAGTTGAGCCGGTTTCCGTAGAAGAAGAAAGCAAAAGGCGTGGAAGTACGCCCCGTTAGCTTTCATATGGATAGTTTGTGGGGAGAGAAATAAGAGAGCTTTTGAGGGGATTGAGTCTACTTTTTCACATCTTAAGAATAGTCTTTTATCTTTGATCGCTTTTTGGTGCACTCATATAGCCCTCATTTGTATAGAAGATTGGGCGTCTTTTGTAGAGAATCATGTTCTAATGTAAATTCTCTACTTTTTGGTATACTTCCTGTATATGGGAGTTCTCTCCCTTTTGATTAATACAATTTACCTTATTAAAAAAAACATCATCATGTCGACATCACTAATAATAGTGAATCAGTTCAAGAGGCATTAAGCTAAGAACCATATACGCATTTTCCTCAAATTATCTTTTACCATCAAGCCTAACACCATAGACGTAGCTAAGTTATTACACATCTTATTCTCCCACCCAATTCTTTTCTTTCATGATCAAACTCATAATGGAGGGTTTCATTTGAGTTGATTCACAAACTTGAATTTGAATAATTCGCTCTTATGCAAGTATCATATCCTTAGGACATTTTAACACTTACACTTGTTTTTATTGTTAAAAAGTTTAACTAACTCTCAGACTTATTAGAAAAAATATTTTGGCTGAGGTTTGTTTAAAAAAAAATAGAGTCAATTCAAAATTTACAACCTTTTCAATCTCAACTACAACTAATGCACATAATATTCCATGTAAGGGTGTTAATCGGGTGGGCCGGGTTGGGATTTTTTGAACCGTACGGGTAGGAAACCGGGCCGGTTCCGGGTTGTGACTTAACAGGTTTAACGGGTTCGGGTTAATCTGGGTAAAAACTAAATCGTATGGGTTATGGGTTTACCGGGCCGGGGCGGGTTACAGTAAATTTTGTTTTTTTTATTTAAATTTTTTTTGTATTTGTTATAACTATCGTAAAAATATAAACAAAAAAACAAACTTATAATATTTGAATAAAGGATGCAAAGACTTTAAAATTCTTATATTTGAATATATCATTAAGAATTTACTTATAATTTGCAAGTTCAAAACTTCAAACTTGCAAGTTTAAGTTTACGTTTAATACTTCAAGTTAAGTTCAAACTTGCACTTATACGTCTAATAATATTAAAATAACAAACTAAAACATTAAGCATAAATGCATAACACGTTTAATAATATTAAAATAACACAAATTGTCTCAATCAGTTAATCAAACGAATTTCTGATGGACGCTCAAGACAAATCTTCATATGCCTCGTTAAAGAGCTTGTGCCTTTCCACTTTGGACGAAGATTTATGGTTATACCACAATTCCTGCACATTACTTTGTAAACTTCTTCATTTTCTTCTACCACCTCAAAGTGTTCCCAAACATATGAGCGCACTCTAGAATCCCGGGGCATGATTTAACTTGAATGAGAGAATATGAGATTGAGAAATGAGAGATGTGTTAAGAAATGAAGAAGAGGGGGGGAG
>ML414120.1:6127-26141 GCA_005239525.1 Nicotiana knightiana | reverse complement strand
AGAAATGAAGGGGGGGGGGGGGTGTATTTATAGTTTTACAAAAGGTTAAATTTGTAAATTAAAAAAGTGTTAATTTTTTAAAAAAAAACCCAAAAAAAGGCCATTTGTGCAAATCAGCCGTTGGGCAACGGCTCCCTGCCAAGGTGATTGTTGCCAACGGATAAATGGGCATCAATTATTAAAAAAAACAAATATTTTTTTTACCATTATAACTGGTCCGGTCCGGGCCGATTAACCCGGTAAGTGTATTGTTCACTTCGACCGGGTTTGACCGGTTCGGTTAACCGGTACCCAAACCACGAACGGACCAACCCCCTCTACCCCGCCTACCCAGCCCCCTTCATACCGGGACGGTCCGGTTCCGGGTCAAACCGGCCCGTTTGACAGGTTTAATTCCATGTATCAGAAAAGAAATAAAAGATACCTTAAACCTCTCAAGGTTTGGTGGTCTTTGTTTATCCAACCATCGTCAAAAGTTTCCTTTCAAAATGAGAGGAAGGCAAGTATCATATCCTTAGGGCATTTTAACACTCACACTTGTTTTTAATGTTAAAAAGTTTAACTAACTCTCGAACTTATTAAAAAAAATATTTTGGCTGAGGTTTGTTTAAAAAAAATAGAGTCAATTCAAAATTTACAACCTTTTCAATCTCAACTTCAACTAACGCACATAATATTCCATGTACTCAAAGTTATTCTCGGTTGCATATATAAAGTATTCAAAACTTTCAATTCAATTGTGTTGTCCGGCAGAGGAGGGTATATGTGTCCTAGCCATCTGCGGAAAGAACATCCCAAAGTTCAACTTGATTTAGTTCAGCGCACGAATAAGGACGGAAAGAAGGGAAAACGTTCTAAATGTTCAGTAGCCTCAAGGTCATAAGTATGAACGTCTACGTACCCATGAACAAGACTCTACAAAACAACGTTCCATGACTCGGGACTTAAAGCCTACGCTCTGATACCAACTTTGTCACGTCCCAAACTACCCCTTAGACGTGATTGACACCCAGCTAACACCACCTTTCGGTCGAACCCATTTCTAATACGTTTAACCATTTACACAAACACTGAGAGAACAATTAAAAATAAAATAGTTATAAACCAATATCTTAGTCAATTGATAGAAAAACCAACAAACACTCAATATATAAAACTCTAGCCCAAATCCACTCTAAGACCATAGAGCATCTAACAAAGTAATATGAGTTTAACTGACGGGTGTGAAAATCTCAAAGAAAAAAAGGAAATAACCAACATGAACTAGATGCAGTTAAAACGAAAAGCCTCCACGAACAATGGGGTGGCTCACCTCAGCAATATGATCCACTTGAACAAACTCGTCAGCCACTAGCTCTATCTCCCGCAATGGTATCTGCATAGAGATGCAGGTAAAGAAGGAGTTATAGGTAAATATAACGCAGAAGATCCTCGACCCGCCACTTTGAATACCTCTGGAACAAGTGTTAGAAAATACAAATACACCACAACAAGAACGATATAATAAATATGTTAACTATACAATAACTCAATATATTAGTATCAACAGAGTTAACAAGAATTAACCAATAAGGGTACATACTAAGGACTTGTCATAATTGGAGTGAAAGTAATTAACCAACACCTCTATAAGACTACAACGGCACCATAATGCCCAAATATGTAACAGAGCATACACCATGCTCATTGAAGCGTACACAATGCCCCAATATCATGGCTTGCAGCCGTATCAAACTTAACACCATGCTCACAACCGTATCAAAGTATAAAACTCAGCATCATGGTTCACAGCCGTATCAAAGTATCAAATTCAACACCATGGCTCACAACCGTATCAAAGTATCAAATTCAACACCATGGCTCACTTGTTTTTCTTTTTCATCTTTATAAGTTGACTAAAACTACTTAAAAGCCAACCAAGTAAATTATAAAATTGACCACTTAATTAATTGGATACTATTTAGTTTATATGTTTGTTAATATTATCAAAAATATATTCTATAATTACCTACTTCAATATGTGAACCACTAAAATTAAGTGAACTACAATAATAAAATAATTAAAAGTCCATTCTTATATGGAATGGTGTTTTGTAGAAGTGCGAAAAGAAGCTTACTAATTGGAAGTGCCAATACCTATCCCTGGGCAGCAGGCTAATTCTGATTAACTGTGTACTGGATGCTATGCCAACTTACATGATGTCTGTATTTCCTATCCCTGTAAATGTGGTGAAAAGAATAGATGCTTTGCGAAGGAACTTTCTGCGGCAAGGCAACAATGACAACAACAAAATCCATCTAGTCAAATGGATCTCTCTAACAGTCAGTAAGAAGGAAGGAAGGGGCTTGGGAATTAGGAACTTAAGAGTCCAGAATCACAGTCTAATGATGAAATGGCTATGGAGATTTGCTTCAAACGAACAATCACTATGGAAAGATGTAATCAAGCTGAAATATGGAATGGAAAGGAAGTGGACAACCAGGCCTGTTAATACTCCTTATGGAGTCAGCTTATGAAAATCTAACAGAAACCTATGGCTGAAGTTCAGAAACAAAGTAAGGTTCAAAGTAGGCAATGGTATGAAAGTATCATTCTGGGAAGATTGTTGGCTAGGACAATGTCCACTGAAACAGTTATTCCCTGACATCTACAACTTGAATCAGCAGCAAAGGCAACTATCAGTTAAGTATGGTCTGTTCAAGGTTGGAACCTTAGCTACAGAAGATCTTTCAATGACCGAGAGATTGACAGGTTAACAGATTTCTACAGCACCTTAAACCAATTTAAAGGGCCATCAACTTTTGAAGATTGTATGTTGTGGCAAGGGGTTAGGCAAGGCAAATTCTCAGTCAAGTCAGCTTACAAGGAGTTCAATCTTTCTAACAATCAGATTGGATGTGGCCCTGGAAGTTAATATGGAAAGTCAAAATTTCTTACAAAGTAGCTTGCTTCACATGGCTTTTGAAAAGAAAGCTATTCTGACCCTTGATAATCTAATCAAGAGGGGCTTCCAGCTATGCTCCAGATGTTATGTGGAATTAAAGCAGAGACAATCAACCATCTCTTTTTACATTGCAGGATAACGGAACAAATATAGAGGATTTTCATTAATCTGAAAGGAATCATGTGGGTTATGCCAAGGGATACCCATGAAGTTCTAGAATGTTGGAACATATATAGTAGCTCCTCCAATCAGAAAGAGAGATGGAAGATTGCCCCAGCTTGTATTTGGTGGACAAATTGGAAAGAGAGAAACCGAAGATTGATGCTCAAGTTATCCCTAAGAGAGCTAGTTTTAAGTATCTCGGGTCTATTATCCAAGGTAATCGGGAGATTGACGAAGAAGTCGCACATCGCATCGGAGCGGGATGGATGAAATGGAGGCTCGCTTCCGGTGTATTATGTGATAAGAATGTGCTGCCAAGACTTAGGGGAAGTTTTATAGAGTGGTGGATCGACCGACTATGCTATATGGGGCTGAGTGTTGGCCAGTTAAGAACTTCCACATGTAAAAGATGAAAGTAGCAGAGATGAGGATGTTGAGATGGATGTGTGAGCGTACCAGAAGAGATAATGAAGCCATCCGAGATAGAGCGGGAGTAGCCTCCATGGAGGACAAGATGCAGGAGTCGAGGCTGAGATGGTTCGAACATGTTAAGAGAAGAAGCATTGATGCTCCTATTAGGAGGTGTAAGAGGTTGGCCATGGCGAGTTTGAGAAGAGGTGGAGGTAGGCCTAAGAAGTACTGGGGAGAGGTGATTAGACAGGACATGCCGCTGTTTCAGCTGACTGAGGACATGGCCCTTGATAGGAGGGTGTGGAGGTCGAGGATTAAGGTAGAAGGTTAGTGGGTAGTTTTTAGTTGCTCACCAATAGCCCTAGTAGCAGGCATGTCCCTTCATATTCTTAGATTTTTATTGCGTTATGTGATTTTGTTCGCCTCAGGTTTTGTATTCCCTGTTGCTATTATTTGGTACTACTTATCCTTTATCTCCCTCTTTTTCTTTTCTCTTCTTTCTCTCTTCTTTCTTGGTTTCCTAATTTTCTTACCCTTTCCGAGCCGAGAGTCTACTGGAAACAACCTCTCTACCTGCATTAGGTTGGGGTAAGATCTGCGTACAGACTACCCTCTCCAGACTCCACCTGTTGGGAACATATTGAGTTTGTTGTTGTTGTAGAAACCGAAGATGCTTCGAAGATAAATATAGATATATCCAGAAACTGAAAATGCAATGTTTATCCCTTATTCTATTTTTGGTGTAAGCAAGAATATATGGAAGATCTAGAGTCTTTCGTTGATGTTTTAGGATCCTTGTAAGTAGGTTAAGGCTTGATTGACTTCTATTCCACCTCTTGTAACTATGGATGATACCTTTGGTGCAGTTAATATATATACAACAAATGTTACCTTCTCAAAAAAAAATATATATATATATCGGGTTATTACAGCTAGAGTCCCAACCTTCATGCTTTTGTCTCCGCTAGAAATACAGTACTGTTGGGTGATGTCCTAATGGTTAAATTAGTACAATGGTGGTTATACTTATACCTGGAGGCACTTTCTCGCTTCCATCTAAAAATGAAAGAAAATGATAATTAAGTCCACATCTCTAGAGGAGAGAAGTAAAACATAACAGTATTCAATATAATGTGACATGGTTTAACTAGCATGAAAAAATGGAGTTACTTTGACTTTTACTACTTTGTTTGTCCCGTTATAGGTGACACACTTTTCTTTTTAGTTTGCCGAAATAGAATGACACCTTTCTATATTCAGAAACAATTTAACTTTAAACTTCTCATTTTAATGTACCAAAAAAAAAACTTCAAGCTTGCTATTTCACCCTTAATGAGAGAATTTATAGCCATACAAATATCTATGGCCTGTTTTAGACCACAAGTTTTCGAGGTCTTTCTTTCTTTATTAAACTCTGTGCCAGTCAATCACCGTCACATAAACTGCTACGGAGGAAATATCTTCTTAGTGCTAACAAAAAGTGTTAAATTAATTGTGTGAGTAGTATGAAGTTGTTATACTCAACAGAGTTCATGGTTACTTTGAATTGTTTGGAATTCAAATTCTTAGTATGTGGTCTATTACTTCTTTTGGAGGCATGTCATTTGTGATATAGCAACATGAAAACTGCATCACGTATGCGTGGATTTTTTTTATAATTGTCTAAACCTAATGGGAGTAGTTGTGGTCATTGACAAAGTGAATTTTATCCCAAAACTTCCTCTTTGAAATTCTTAATTTTAGCACACATCATGATCTTAACTCTTACACTGTTTTATCCTCTTTCTCATTCAGATGGTAGGGGCTATCCATTGCATTCTAAGCCAAAAGTATGTCCAACTTGCCAAGGAATTGGGAGAGTAAGTACATTCAAGTTTCTGAGTATTACCTCATCTTACGAGGTTTATCTTTAGTGTTCACTTTCTCTTTTGCCTGAGAGCAATCTTCAGAATCTTTGTGTGTTGTTAATACTTTGCGGCCTATTCATCAGGTTACAGTCCCTCCTTTCACAGCAACTTGCAGTACATGTAAAGGATCTGGACGAGTTATTAAGGTCTTGATTCTGAGACAACGAACAACTCTTTGATTTGACACAAAGCTTCAAATAATCATTGCTTTGTTTCTATTAGGACCGTTGTAGGGCATGCAAAGGATCAGGAGCTGTTGAAGCCACTAAAGACGTTAAAGTAACTATACCCGGCGGTATGCTTTGGTTTTCCCTTTCCAATTTAAGTGTTACCATAAGAAGTCAGTTTATTTCTGAGCTAATTCTGGTACTTCATTTTAAATTACTTGTGTATTCTGTTTAAAAAGCTAGATGGATTGCACACTAATTTCAAATATATTAACTTTGTTAGTTCTTGATATTTCACTTCTTTTTTCTCCTCTAGGGTGGGGGGACTGTTTGGCTTGCACTAATTTCAAACTTTAACAGCCCAAGATGGTTTTTGGGCATAAATACATGTGGTAATTTATGGATACAAATCCCCATACTATAGAACTGTAATAGATAAGTTTGTCGATTATAATAGGTGTACAAAGTATCAATTTATATTAAGATTAAGACTATTCTGTTACTTTTTCACAAAAGATTTGATTATATTGTCGTATTTGGTTTTCGTCATACCATAACCTCCTCACTGCGGAAAACGGTCTTCTTTTACCGGATGTGTTCTGGTTGTATTACCTGGTAAGGTCCTGAATTTAGAGTGTAGAGTTACAACCCTGAACTGAGAAGGTTAAGTGTAGTCAATAGAAAGGCTAATTGTTTTGCTAAAGGCTGATAACAAAGCTTTACCACAGAGAACAAAATTAAGATGGTTGAAACAGAAGAATGTGATGGAAGTACTATGTAATTAGAAGATACTTATCAAAGTGAAAGGGTAAATTCTATAATATAGTTGTGAGACCAGAAATATTATGTGGGAGTGAATGTTGAACTTTTAAGGCCCAACATAGCCTGAAGAAAAGTATCGCAGAAATGTGGATGTTAAGATGATTGTATAGTTATAAAAGAGTACTAGATTAGACATAACCACATCCGACAAAGGTTAAGATAATACATGTAGATGATAAAATGAAAGAAGGTAACCTGAGATGGTTTAACCATGTTTTACGTAGACCTCCAAATGTATTGGTTCATTGATGCTACACTATGATGATTGAACGTTCTAAAAGAAGACAAGGTATTTAAAATTGATGAAGGTAAGCTTAAAAAAAAAACTATAATCTCTTGGTATCCATGCTGATTTAGCATAGAACAAAATCAATGGAAAGAGATGATCCATATAGGAAATACCAATTAGTTGGGATTAATGCTTAGCTGTTGTTGTTACAATTACATTGGGTCTGGCTTATCAAAAGTCATTTTAGTGTGGTTAGAGACTTGTATGTCAATATAGCGACATATGTGAGATTTAGGAACTTCTTTTAAGAAGGCGCTAGTTTGCCTTAAAAAGTAGTTGGTATTGGCATAAAAAGAGCCGAACGGATGTAGATGATTCATATAGTTGACCACAACTTATTTGGTATTTAGGCGTAGTTGATTGATCTTGTGTTCATTGGACGAGTAGGTACGTATTCATCTGAAACTTCTTCTGATTTTCAACTCAGTAGCAAGGTCTAAGAGCATAACATAGGATTATCGTGATGATCTTCCTTTACCTGATGGATCAGGTGTTGACTCTGGTGATACTATTCGTGTACCGAAAGCTGGTCATGCCGGCAGACGAGGGATGCAACCAGGCAGCCTATTTATAAAGCTAAAGGTGCATATTCAAGTCTGTCTTCTAATATATCTTCCATATTGGGGTAGCGAATGTGATTCTTTGTGATTGTTCTAGATTTACTACCATATCTGTGTGTGTGTGGGGGGGGGGGGTTACTTACCCTTCTCTTAAACAATATTATTTGGGTAGGTAGGCCTTAAGGAAAGGTAAATAAAGGTAGAGAGAAAGGCCATTTACCTTTTATAGATGGTCAAAAAACAAGTAAAGAGGGGAAGAGGAACTTAAGGTATTCAAAAACTCTCTATGTTGGCTGCTCCAGCTCCTCAATCTTCAACAGAACTGGCTGAATTATGAAAAAGTATTATTAAGCAATTAAGATGCACGATGAGTAAACCACCATATTTATTTTTCTGGCAACAAAAGTTGATGGAGTAGAGGTCCATCGAATATCTGATAGTGTTAAGCTGATGCATATTATGTTAGTTGTAATTGGATCGGGGATGGAAAGACTTCACATCAACTCAATAAATGACGCCTACTTCATAATTGCTAAGGCAAAATATATCACAAAGGTGATAAGGGATTCTAGCCATTTCACATTACGTGAGTAATAAAGTGGAGCCCCCTCACGACCAAATAAAAAGAAAATCGCCCAGAGATATTTGTTCAAATCCAATCCAACCAGTAAGATTACAGTCTTGGACACCTACCCAAGCTCTTGATAAGCTGTATTCACCTTCACCTTATTCAACTCTACAGCCTCGTTATCAGTTTTTTTTGCCTCAGGTAACCTCAGCTTCTGCTCTCCTTAGCCTTTATCTTCCCTCGATGAACTCTAGACTGATTCAAGTCAAGCAAGAACTGCTTAAACAAGAAATGACTCGATTCAATAGAAGCTCTTTATGTTTCTCCAAAAATATATTGTGAGGAGATGAATTCTTTTTATATATATATGTGCCCCCTCAATGATTTAATTTGAAATACTTGAAAGCAAGTAGGGATAAGCATTCACATTTACTTCAAAATGAAAGCTGGAAAGATTAGTATGGGAGCTTGGACCATTATTGAACAATTGATTTGGCTCAAGCCCTTTCACAGTACGTTCTAAAGTCATGTTACATTGACTGATTTGCGCGTACCGTTAGCATGTAAAGCGGGTGTGTTTGAGTAACATGCATGGTAAGTGCAGTTTTTTTTTCTTGGGTAATATATTATGTAGAATCCACGTCATTGTTATCAAAGCTAAAAGCATAGAAAAGTGCCATGTCAGCTGGAGCTTTGAGTGCAGATAAAAGCATGAACTGTAGCGAAGAAATGCATTACTGAAGAAATAAATAAAAAATAAATGGTATACAAGAAAAATGAGTGTAAATACAAACCATAATTATGTGGACTAGAGCATTGAGAAGCTGTAACTAACGAAATATGTGACCTAAAACCATGCCATTCAAGTTCAGAAAGCATTTTAAATTTATGATTTTGATGCAGTTTGTAGTTCAGATTAGTAACTATAATGTTCTTTTACTAAATTTCTGTTTTCGCATTCCAGTTCACCAACATATTCAGACAAAAATGTCCTCTGTCACTTTGTCATTTATGTTTGCTATTTAATGTTGCCCTCGTTAAGACTGATCCGATTGGAAGTTGATACTCTTGTGATGCCTGTACTAAAGCTGTATAGCGCCAGTAAAGTGAGACGCGTCTTGCCTTTGCTGCTCTAAGCTTCAGGACTACATTGATTGCGCCAAGTTTCCATGTCTGTGTTACACCGTTAGTCGTAGTCACGTTAAGACAAATGAAGAATGTTTTGTTAATCGACTACTTGAGCACACAATTGGTGCTGTTCTGCTGTCAGTTTAGATTTCCCTTTTTCTTTAAAAACCTTTTGTCTTTGGGGTCCTTTTTGTTGGCTGGTTGAGCCTGTCTTTGTGAAAAATTCATGCCTTTGGTTTCGCAGGTCGCTAACGATCCTGTTTTTGCTAGAGATGGAGCAGACCTTTATGTGGATCATCATATCAGCTTTACAAAAGTGAGAATAACTTTAATTTTTTCCTTTCTTTTGGGCATGCTAATAAAGTATATGCGTTACCATAAACATTTGATTCGCTGTTGGTAGAAAGATATTTGGATTATTCTTCTTTATTTCTTGATAAGTTCAAACATCCGTCTCCTTCGTTCTACTCATGTTACTGCGGGAGATATTTGACGCACTCTCTCCCTTTTTTCTCAGTGCATCTCATCCAAAAAAATAATACAATTAAAAATCATTAGTACCATTATCGGCACAGTCCCTGAAACTTTCCTCAATCTTTCTTTCTTGAACAGTCCGGTCACCAAATTTCATCCCATTTCAGTTAGCAACATTAGAACCATATCCAAAAAAAATAAAAAATAAAAGCATTAGTACCATCATCGACACTCTCGGAAACTTTCCTCAATCTTTCTCTCTTGAACAGTCCCATCACCAAATATCATCCCATTCCAGTTGGCAATGGTTAGAGATTGCTGTGTTTTCATGTGATACTGGTTAGCAAGGTAAGTGGTTGAAGATGATACCGATTGAGTGGGTGATACTGCTGGCACCTGGGAAGTGGGGATTGGATTGGGCATGATAGAAGTATCTTGTGGTGGTCATCTGTTGGTTATTTCTTTTTTATCAGTAGTCTTCTCTTGGTTTATCCGGCTATATTTATGAGTTGGCTGATAGTGGAATGTTAAAAGTAAAAACCAGGGTTGTTACTGTAGAAGTAAAAGTGGACATATCTGATACAGAAAATAACTCAGAAACTAGAAAAGCAAGCAGCTGAAGGGATCACAGCGCCTATCCATGTTCAAGCCACTATCATGCGTAGTATTTGTTTCAACGTTCATAGTTAAACTATTTTAGTTTATGGCACTCTACTCAAATGGCTAACAAAGACCAACCAACTGATTAAAGAAAAGTTAACCAGTGAGTAAGGCGAGTATTTGTCAGACAAAAGATGTAATATGTAGCTTGCCTTCTACCTTTCTCATAAACAACATATACTCAGTGTAGCTGGGGTATCATGGCAGCATGTTAACAACAAAAAGATGTTAAAACTTGGTTGAATAAGCTCCCTTAAATTGTAGGTTATGGAATCGTAAAATATAAAGAGAAGCGAACATCATAGAAGTTTGAACAGAAGACTAAATGCATAAGACTTGAAATAAATGCTTAAAGCTCTTCGATTCTTTTTCCTTACATTTGCTTTTGTGGCTTAAAGTAGAATTATGAAATTTAGTGGTTCTTATTGAATTATAATAGGCTATTCTTGGTGGTAAAGTTGAGATACCAACTCTATCTGGAAAGACACAGATACAGGTATGCGTTTTATACTGGGCTTATCCATCTTTCGTCATTTTTTAATATATTTTATTTGCTAGAAGTGTTGTAGTGCTGTCATGGTGTTAGAATAAATGTGAAGTAAAATACTAATAGTTAATTTTGTGTCTCCTTGATTTTGAATGTGTCTGTTTAAACTTTCTTCTTCCATTTCGGTTGTTTTTTCAACCATCTTTTGACTGAATGGCAGTGATTTTGCTTATCCTTTGCTTATTTGTGTCGATATAGTCATTTATTCCATGGTTCCGTGAATCTATTTCAATTGGTTTTTAAAGAATCTTCTTCAATAACAACTTATAAAAAAGGGTTGCTTTGTGCACGAAGCATCCAACGTTGGCGTAGGGTCCTGGGGATGGGCCGCATAGCCTACCCTAATGCATGCGTTAGTGGCTGATTTCACAGTTGAACGTGTGACGTCATGGTCACACAGAGACAACTTTACCATTGCTCCATGGCTCCCCATCCTATTGTAATACGAAGTAAAGACTTTCAATTCCTCGTTTAGAGGGTCAACTATTTTTGGTTCCAAATATAAAGTGGAGTCTGGGGAAAGAGCGGGTTGGGAACTCTAAGGGTAATATTTTAGCAAAAGACAAAACTAACACCAATTCTCCGAAAATTTAGACCATTTTATCCATCCGTATTTGTTGTCTGAAAATAAATGAAAGCCAATTCTTGTTAAAAAAATGTCTTCTAATCCAGACAAAAGAGGGAAGATGAAAACTGAAGCTACTTGAATGCTGCTCATAAACAAGCTAGGAAATGGCTTCGGGATCGAGCATCATTTGCAATTATTTGATATAAAGAGATTTCAATATCTTCTGTGATGACTTACCAGTTACTGAAGTTGCTTTACTGTTTCATATGTTGCCTGATAAAATCATCATCAGTCAATTGCTTACTCCTTAATGTTTTTCTTCCTTTTATTTTATTTTCATTGTTTTGTTTTATGTGCTAGGACCACTGTATTTCTCCTTTTTTGACTATCTTGTTTACCAATGCTTGCTGCTGTTTTTCGTTTCTGGTCCTTTTAGATACCCAAGGGGGTTCAGCCTGGACAACTTGTGGTACTACGAGGCAAAGGTATCAGCGCTTTAGTCAGAGCGACTTCTAATCTGTTTGATATGCTTCCTGCTGAGTGATCAGACTTGTTGTCTGTCATACTTAGGTTTACCAAAGAGTGGGTTTCTGGTGAACCATGGAGATCAATATGTGCGGTTCCGCATTGACTTCCCGACGTACGTTTTCTCTCTTGCATTTCCAAATCATCTTTATCCTAAATTATTACAGTTCTTTAGACTCATTTGGGGGGGGGGGGGGGGGGGGGGGGGGGGGGGGGGGAGGGGGGATTGACGATCTTAAGAATTGTGTTGCTTAGAGGAAATAACAAATGTCTTTAATGGGTTTCTTAAGCTGATAAACTCAAGGATGCTACCTGAGCTGATTTATATTAAGTCAAGCACCAAAATTAGCTACTCCTGCATCCTCATGGGAAAAAGGAATAGGAAGAACTGATAAGTGACTTCAAAAAGGATCTGTGATCTGATGTATAAGAACAATTTGTACTAACTCATACAACCTTTTAAGTCATTGTAGGGCGTGTTCATAAAGGTAATAATTATTTATTTGTATGGGGATCCTGAACATTCCAAAGGCACCATTAATATCTTTGAGAGATTCCTTTGTGAAGTGTGAACAGCTAATCATAATTCAGAATGCTGCAGATGTTTAGATATTGGGGATAGTAGGGATGAGACCTCTGAGCATTAAACAAAGTGGTGTTTAAAAGAGTGAAATGGGTCACTAATGTGTTGAAATGAGAGGATGATAGCCCCGTTCTTAGAACCAGTGAATTGAATCAATCCTTGATCTGAGCTGGTCGGATAACTTGTATCGCTAAATGAACCATCAACCAGCAATATCTATCGTTACGTATGAACATGTCCAGGCAGTCAAATTGTACATTGAATGCATCTACAGATTTATAATCACCTGCTCTTTTATTATTATTATTATTATNTTGTTGTTGTTGTTGTTGTTGTTGTTGTTGTTATTGTTATTATTATTATTATTATTATTATTATTATTATTGTTGTTGTTGTTGTTGTTGTTGTTGCTGCTGTTGTTATAAGCTATGTTTCCACTCTATCTTACTCATATCTATCAATACCTTATATAGCACTTAATTTTATTCTTTTTTATTGATGTGAGATTTGCATAATGTGCCATATTCTCCTCTCCTTTCGGAAGCTTTGCTACAGATAAGTTTATCTGTTCTTCTCTTTGGTCCACCCTCCCTTATGGGCGTCACATACACCCCCTTGGGAACTTAGCATGCTTGTTGAGGTTTGCCCCACAATCATACTGAGTTCGGTCTGGTACCATAATTCTCACGGCCTAAGCCCATGCACGTTTTGTTCACTTTGGCTCAACTGACCTTGCTATTTTGTCCTTCGGCCTATGCCACTTTGAGCCCAAAGCTCGCATATCATGTGAACTTGTGTTGTCTTATATAACATTTCACTTTCCTCTACCTTTTCGGTGTGAGGTTTGCCTAAGGTGTCATATATACTCCTTGTACAGAAGCATAGAAGCCTGCCAATCCTTCTTGACCTACCCTTATCAGCTCGCCCGTCAACATGGGCATCACTGTTAATTAGTGCTTTTGCTAGTTTACGCACACTATCCAAAACATGTGACTTAATTTGACTTGCGTGGTTGTTACGGTTAAAATGTTGTAATTCATTATTACGCTTATTGTGTTAGAAAAGTACTTAAATAATTGTTCGAAGAGTGGAAATATGTAGTTAGTTGAGAATATGTAAATATTATAGTTTGAATTGTTAAAGAAGTTTTCCATTAAAGAAAGAGATTTAATTTTTTTTGGATGAATAAGCAAGGAAGCGAAGTAGGTCAAGTAGATGAAAAGAGTGGTATCAGATGAAATGCTTCTGACCAAACAGTTCACATTTATTTTCTCTATTTTTCTGTTGCGCATCTGGAACTTCCGCAAAAATTTGCTGCATGGACAGAAATCAAGGATGACTTTTAGCTTGGTTATCATTGTTTTGTTTTTTTGTAGAGCATTGAATGAACGACAGCGTACTATAATGGAAGAATTTGCACAGGAGGAAATTGTTAATGGAGATTACATGGATGGAGAAGCAAGTTTGTAAGTTTTCTTCTTTATTGTCTCTGGTGGCATGAAATGCTCTGATCCATCAGTAGTATTTGCTGCACTCCGTTTTCTTTTAATTTGTTTGGTAACTTAAAATTTATTAAGACTATAACTGGAAATTTTGTGCTATCCTTGATGCATGTGGATATTTCTATATGATTTTTGAGTTGTTCACCTCAATACATGCTGTTAAAAGTCAATTGAAGTGATCTTTTATTAAGTCATTTTTCTAGCCAAAAAAAAGACACAAAATAATGGGGTATAGCTTTCTCTCCATTATTATACTATACAGTAGAGACATGATCGAATTAGTTTATAGGCAACACTGACTGCTGTGACCTGCCGATTTCTGCTACTCATTGAACTTCGCTAACTATATCTTGTTAGGATAGCTCTTTATTTTTCTTTCTTGAGGGTTGAAGGTGGGATGTGGAGCGGGGTCTCAAGAGTTCAAGGAATGTCCACATATGCTCTCTTATCATGAATGTTTTTACTTTCTGTATGGATATTGGAGAGTTATCACATTATTATCTAACAGGCGTGATGCTTTAGTATTTTTTTTTTTCCGGAATAGTCTACTTCTATAGTCACCATTCTGAATGTGGTGAACATTCTGGAAATGGTTAACAGGCTTTACCAGCAGCTCTCTACTGGTTGAACTTACAGGTGGCAGCAGTTGCTTGAACGTGTATCGACCCCAAAGTTTGTGGTTGAATTCTCCCTCTGTATAGTGGTTCTTCTGTTATTAACAAAAACAGTCTGATTGGAGTTGTCGGCTGTCTCCGGCAGATGGTTGATATGCTACAAGAATGAATGGTGCAGCTGCTACCTGCTATTGACACAAGAGTTTACTAGTCTATGTTTTTCTATCAGATCTGGAGAGAACTTCCCACAATGGAATGAAGGTTACCAAATGTCTCCCATTGTGGCTGCAATATCACCTACACATTGTTGGGCTATTTATTGTTCGCTTCTCACATAGAGTTCATAGTGTTTAACATACCTATATAGTTCTCAATAAAAAAGAAAATGCCTATTTTCTCCAAGGCCTTTGAAGAGACAGTTGAGTTTCAATATTGTTACAAGCATCCCCTGTATTTCTACACACAGTAACTGTAGAGAATTACTCGTATAGTTTGAAATTTAGCATTATATTCCTTTGTCCCTTATTTTTTCTATGTTTACATATCAAAGTTCCAGCAGTAGTCTAAACATGTACTGTATATTATTGTTTTGAAAACTGTGGAGAGAAGGAAAAGTTCTTTAGTGTTTTCCTCTCTCTATTTTGAGCAGTAAGAAATTTACACCGTTTATTCTGTCTCTCTCTTGAACTAACTAACTAAAAAGAAAATCATAATTAGCTCATTACCATGATCTATATGTTAACTATTGTTTAGTCTGAATATCCGATCACTTTATGCAAGTGGTATCCTTCTAGAAAGTTTGATTGGGCCATATTCCCGAAGAAAGTTTAATTTCCCGTTGGTCTAAAGTCTCCAAGAAAATGCACCGTAGTTAGAGGAACATTTGTTGAATTGTCAAACTCACGGTTCCACATCGATGGCTTCTTTCACCATTGTTTCAAACTGGTTTCAGAATGGTGTGGAAAAAGAGTAATGATAGTTCCTGAATTTATGACAATATTCCCCTTTTGAAAGAAAAAAAATGGTAGAGAAAAAGGAGTAATTGAACTACATCTCTCAACCTTTCAATATTATTTGTACTAGTAGAAACAACTGACGAAAAATTAGAAGCAAGAGTACCTGGGATACCTTGATTTCTTATTCAAAACATAATCAAGTTTTTCTTACCACTTTTCTCCATTTATTATATTCGTTCGTATTAATTGCTTTCACTTCAAACATGAGAAAGATTCACAATTCCACGAAATTAGTGTTTCTATTCCAAATTGGACCTACGCTCGAGCTTTGTTTTAACAAGTAAAATTGACTTGTGGTAGCCACTAAATAAGGTGGTTTATTTTTTAACCACCAATTCTAATGTTAACCAAAAATAGCGACTACTCTATTAAAATTATTTTGAAAAGACAATTTTACCCTTTCTTCTATTCTTTTATTCCCAAACCCTTATTTTATACGGTTATGTGGATTTAATTTGAGAGCCAAAATTTCAGATGCAAATCGCTCCCTCAGTATCAGTATCGTTCCTTGCGTGCAAATCTTTGTTCGATTTTGTTCCTGCCCAGCAATTCTCTATGTCTAGTTTGTTGCACTTAATCTCTTCTCCTTTGTCATCTTCTCCGCCTCGAACTGGGATGTTTTTTATTTTACTTTTATGCATTTTTCTTTTTGTATATCTCTAATCGCGATCAATGTTGCGTTTGTCATCAAGTATGTGTGAAATTTCAAAAATAATGATTATAACTTGATTCAGTGTGGAAGAAGGAGCGAATTTTTGTGAGGAAGTTATTGAGAACTTTTTAGTATTGAAATGTGTTTGTGGTTCAATCAATATATTTGATTATGTAGGGACATTTCATAAAAATAGTCGTACGAATTCATAAGCTAACTGTGTCTATGAATTTTTAGTTAACTGTGATTCTATAAAAGTTAAGGACCAAGTGTCCTTAACTTTTGAACTTGGAACTCGAAGTTCAGGACCAAGCGTCCTTAACATTTGAGCTTGTTAGTCTAAGTAGGATTAATTGTCCTTAACTTTTGAACTTGTAAGTCTAAGTTCACGACCAAGTGTCCTTAACTTTTGAACTTAGAACTCGAAATTCAGGACCAAATGTCCTTAACTTTTGAACTTGTAACTTTAAGTAGGCGTTTCGACATGAATTCCAAATTAAATTTTCAAATTTGGAATTTCACTAAAATTTGAATTGAAGATGAAGTTGTGTTTGGTTATAATTTTTGCAACATATTTGGATGTCTTTTTTTTTTTTGAAAAACCATGAAATATGATTATACCCCATAACTTAAAAAATTTCAAAACTGCCCTATTTTAATTATCCTACTTGAAATAAACAATCAAACATGATATTATTTTACTGTTATCATATTCTGCTTTACTTCACTACACAGAAGATGCAAAATCGATATCACATTTTCTAACATAGTTCGCTTCCCACTGCTATTACTAGTACTTGTATTCATATTCACAGACCCAGTACCAACATGGTAGTCGTCACAAGAAAAAGGTTCATTATCCGCTGCAGTAGCTTCATCTGATCGTCGAGGGAAAACGGGCGGGTAGTTGTAGATTACTGATTGATGGGGTCATTTTATTAATTTTAAAAGTATAAGGACAATAGGTCCTGAACTTAGACTAACAAGCTCAAAAGTTAACATTTTGTACCATCAAAAAATCAGTAGCAAAATGTTCTTCCTTGAGCTTTCAGATAGTAGCTTTGTACTTGATGATAAGGTTTGATAAGGTTTTTTTTTCTTTATTCTTAATTTATTATTTTTTAATTATTTATGACTGATGGATTTTTTTCTTTTTTTTCCTTTTTATGAAGCATATTGGCATTGCCCTGTATTATTTGAGAAAGAAAGAATACTACCACCCTTGCGCCCATCTTTTTCGTTGCACAACCACAAATATACTTTTTGATAACTATATGCTACTTGTGTTTAAGGATTTCAATGAAGATGCCACAAATGAGTTTTGGTGTGGTGATAATCAATTGGTTCTAACACCATATGTGTGGAGTGACAATCGTAGATGTGGAATTGCTTGGGCAGAGGTTAACAAAATCTTTTTTTCATGTCGGCTTCATTCAGAAGATAATGATGTTGTGACACATTTTCTTTTGGGGGTATTGAACTTGAATGAAAAAAAGATTGATGTGTACGATTATATATAGTGATCCATATAAGCAAGGAATGAATCACATTGAAATGTATGTACACATGATCCCCCACTTGCTAAAGCTCTCACAGTTTGAGAAAAATAACAAGTCTTTTGGAAATGCATTCAATAAATTTGATATTCAGTGGCAAATATCACCACACCAAGCTGGACTGTACGTGTTGTCATTTGTTATATAATTTATATGTACTTTAGATTTATTTTATTAAAAATATTGTTCAATTGACTCCATATCTTACATTTTTCTTAGGACTGCTTGTGGTGCATTCCTAATCAAGTATGTGGAGTTGTTGATAATGGGAAAGGATGTGGAGAAATTCCAACCTGAAGACATAACAAACTTTAGAAAAGAACTTGCAGCAAATCTTTGGGCACATGGAGAGCGGAAAAGATATTCTAGTTATGATACACCACCAGAAAATGTCGGCGATGACTATGATAGTGAAAATGAAACTTCCAGCCCAAAGGTGCTGTAGTTTAGTTGTAAAGAAAGTTAGTTGTAGTTGATTTTGGTATAAAATTGTTGTAAAGAATCCATATGAATTCTGAAATATCTTGTAAATTGTTCACAAGACACTTTTATTTTGTTTGCATAGCATAATTTTTTGTCACAGATACGCCAAATGACAGTTTTAGAAGTAATATGAAGACATCGTGTTATTAATTTCTTTTTTTCTATTAAGTATTGATTGTCCATTGCCAATCCCTAAATTAAGTGTATTGAGCTTGTAAGTATTTGTTCAGGACCAAGTGTCCTTAACTTTTGAACTTGTAACTTTAAGTTCAGGACTACCTGTCCTTAACTTTTGAACTTGGAACTATAACTTCAGGACCAAATGTCCTTAACTTTTGAACTTGTAACTATAAGTTAAGGACTACCTGTCCTTAACTTTTGAACTTGGAACTCGAAGTTCAGGACCAAGTGTCCTTAACTTTTGAACTTGGAACTCGAAGTTCGGGACCAAGTGTCCTTAACTTTTGAGCTTGGAAGTCAAAGTTCAGGACCCATTGTCCCTTAACTTTTGAGCTTGTTATTCTAAGTTCAGGACCTATTGTCCTTAACTTTTGAACTTGTAAATGTAAGTTCAGGACCTATTTTCCTTAACTTTTAAGCTTGTTAGTCTAAGTTCAGGACCAAGTGTCCTTAACTTTTAAGCTTGTTAGTCTAAGTTCAGGACCTATTTCCTTAACTTTTGTGTTTGCTAGTCTAAGTTCAGGACCTATTGTCCTTAACTTTTGAGTTTGTTAGTCTAAGTTCAGGACCTATTGTCCTTAACTTTTAAACTTGTAACTGTAAGTTCAGGACCTATTGTCCTTAACTTTTGATCTTGTTAGTCTAAGTTCAGGACCAAGTGTCCTTAACTTTTGAACTTGGAACTCGAAGTTCAGGACCAAGTGCCCTTAACTTTTGAAAAAGAAACAAAAAGCACGTAAGCGCAAAGAAACCCTGAAAACTCAGGACATCTGCTCAAATAAAAACAATTTAAATGAATCCAATTTATAGCAAAAACTTAAAAGAGTAGATAAACATAAGTGGAGATATCTATTATTCTCTATGCTTCCTTGAAAATGGATGGACTGTCGGAGAATATATATATAAGTTGTTATATTATGACCAATTCTTCTGCAACGACCACATTTGAATGTTATTTTTGATGACTTGGTAGCTGGAATATGCCTTTTTTCTGCCTTCTACCTGATGGCACTTTGAAATCTGGAGGTTTAATAATTTATGACTTAACACTCTCTGGTACAATTCAAGAATAAGTATGTCCTACATGATGTATTTGTCTTTCATATGTTTTCAGACAAGATTCCTTTAAGTACCAGTGCGAGCAGAAATTGGACTTCTTGATATTTCTCTTCTCGATAGCTGCAATTGAATGTATACATGGTAATTCACCAAATTGAAACTGAAAAAAATCACATGTTCTTTTGTTTAAGTCCACCAAGAAAGTAATTCCTTCTTCCTCAACTCTAGAACGCCGTGAATCAACAGGGAAGACCTTCAATATTGAAAAATTATAAGTTAGTACATTATATTAAATTATCATTAAAATAAGGCGAAATGGCTCCCTAGCCACTTAGACCTGTATCGGATTTTAAAGCCGAGATTCGAACTTTAGATTTTCCCATTTGAACACTCGAACTTGACGGAATGAGTACAAATAAATACATCCAGTAGTGCGTGTATATCAATTGCGGTTACATGTACAACACGTCATATACTAGACCATTTATCACTTGACATATGTTATTTGTGGGTCCTATTCTTAAATACTAAATAACCAAAAAAGAAGTTATAAATTAAAAAAAAAAAAAAAAAAAAAGGAAGAGAGAAAAAGCCCTGACACTTTTGACCCACCTCTCCTATCTTCTCCGTTCATCC